>CM035147.1:23781398-23981398 GCA_020205605.1 Panax ginseng | reverse complement strand
ACAATGAATGTCAGGTCCCATAGATCTTAGTAGGTTATGTGTTTGTTCTGTTTAAATGTTTTAACATGTAATATGTTGTGAGATCTTTAGTCTGGAACTGGAATCAGGGTCATATGATGCACATATTTTATGTTATTAATGGTCAAAACCCGTTGACCGGGCATGACCAAAGGAATTCTAGGTAACCCAGAAAGCATTTTTATGTGTCTGATAATATTTTGCAAGCCTTGATCTGTCAATTGGTTAAGAGTTT
Organism: Panax ginseng; assembly: GCA_020205605.1. Taxonomy (NCBI): domain Eukaryota; kingdom Viridiplantae; phylum Streptophyta; class Magnoliopsida; order Apiales; family Araliaceae; genus Panax; species Panax ginseng. The sequence goes on along the minus strand of CM035147.1, from coordinate 23,981,145 downwards.
TGATGTTGTTGTTGTAACTAGTTTATAGTCTGTTATATGCTCTTTAAACTCATGTCTTTAGATACCACAAAAAATCAACTGATCAAACGTAGTGGACGGTCAAACCTGACCATCCGATCACGATTTGCTTTTCTGGAAATTCCAGAAACCGGATGATCAAGCCCTCTGACAGGGTTTAACCGAATCATAACTTATGATTATGTTATACTTGGACTGTGATCATGATATTTCATTGTTATTTGTAGTAAGTAATACTGCTTGAATTCAATAACCAACCTATTTGATGGCCCGAATAGCTTGGAAAATTGAGCCACAAAGTGGTCGATCGAGTCGCTCTACGCTTACGGGTAACCCGTAAAGCCCGAAAAACTTCGGCAACCCACTGAAGCTTTGGATTGTGAAGATGTGATATGGTATGGCATAGATGATGATTGTTTTGTGTAGTGCTACATAAACACTACATGAACAATATTTAACAAGCCCCAAAGATGCTAAGAATCGTCTATTAGTGTTCTTGAAGCTCAAGAACACCAACAATGACATTCTTATTATCGTCAACTATAACTATCGCTATAGCCTATAGCAGATTAGCTTTATTTATTTTATTTTCCTAATTTCCAAAAAATGATTAAAAATAGGAAATAAATTATAAAATTACCAGAAATGGTTTTAAAATTATTTTAAATTATGATAAATAATTTTTGACTATTTGGGATATTTTTCATTAATATTTATAATTATTTGAATATTAATGATATTTAATTTATTTAATTAGTGTATTAAATAAATTAGAGAAAAATGATTTAATATTATGAAAATCATTTTAAATAAGAATAAAGTATTTAAAATATTTTTAGTTATAAATGTAACTTTTAATATTTTGTGATAAATTTCATTAATAAATTGATATTAATGATATTTAATTTATTTAATAAATGTATTAAATAAATTATGAAAATAAAATTAATAATTTAAAAATCATATAAAAATGATTTAAAGGTTATAAAAATATTTTAAGTTATAAAATATAGCTTTTGATATTTTGTCATGAAAAATATTAATTATTTAATATTAATGATATTAAAGTTATTTAATAAATATATTAAATAAATTAGTTTAAAATGATTTTAATATTAGAAAATTATTTTAAAATGAAAATAAAGATTTTAAAAATATTTTAAGTTATAAAATATAACTTTTTGACATTTAAAGGTAAATCTCATTAATTATTTACTATTAATGATGTTAAAGATATTTAATAATTATATTAAATAAATTAGTTTAAAATGATTTTAATATTATAAAAATCATTTTAAATGATAATAAATTGTTTAAAGATATTAAAAGTTATAAAATATAACTTTTAATATTTAAAGGATAATTTCATTAATAATTTAATATTAATTATATTAATTTAATATTAATGGTATTAAATTTATATAATAATTATATTAAATAAATAGTTTTAAAATGGTTTTATTAATTTAAAAATCATTTAAAAAGGATATACATGAATTAAAAATATTTGAAGTTATAATTAATGACTTTTTATATTTTGATGAGATAATGTAATGATTTTAATTATTTTAAAAATTATTTAAAAAGGTAATATTAGTACTTTAAAAATATTTTGAGTTATTATAAATAACTTTAATATTTTGGCAATGGTTTCATTAATAGTTTAATATTAATTAAATATTAATGATAATAGAATTGTTTAATATTTAAATCATTTAATAATGATTCCTAGTGTTTAAAAATCATGATAAATTATAATAAATGTTTAAAATTATTATAAGTCATTTAAAATAATATAGTGATACTTACAGATGTTGAACTACATGATAAAGTTTTAGACTCGATAATTACTAGATAAAGTCGGTATCAGATGAAGCGTGTTTAAATTGATCTGAGACTTAGCGATTTTGACTTTATTAATGTTTGTTTGTGATTCATGGATCGCCGAATATGTGTGTGACAATGTGATTAGGTAATGTCTTTAACGTAAATAGCGATTACTATGTGTTATAGTATGTTATTCTAATCGATCAAGTGATCTTATTAATGATAGGTTTTGGTATAAAGATAAAACTAAGTTGCATAACCGAATGGCAAGCGACGAAAAGTATCCTACCTTTGCATTTTCTTTATGCAATGGACATGAGTAAGAAAGTTTAAAAATCAATCGATCAAACGTAGTGGGCGGTCGAACCTAACCATCCGATCACGATTTGCTTTTACGGAAATTCGAAAACCCGGATGATCGAAGCCCTACGGCGAGGTTTAACCAATCATAACTTATGATTATGTTATACTTGAATTTGTGATCATGATATTTCATTGTTATTTGTAGTAAATAATACTGTTTAGACCAATAACCAACCTATTTGATGGCCTGAACAGTTGGAAAATTGAGCCACAAAGTGGTCGATCGAAGTGTTCTACGTTTGCAACCCGTAAAGCCCGAGCTTCTTCCGACCACTCTGAAGCTTTGGATTGTGAAGATGTGATATGGTATGGCATAGATGATGATTGTTTTGTGTAGTGCTACATAAACACTACATGAACAATATTTAACAAGCCCTAGCATGCTAGTAACTGTCTATTAGTGTTCTTGAAGCTCAAGAACACCAACAATGACGATTCTTATCATTATAACTATCGCTATAGCCTATAAATGATAGTTTTATTTATTTTATTTTCCTAATTTCAAAAATGATTAAAACTAGGAAATAAATTATAAAATTACGAAATGGTTTTAAAAATTATTTTAAATTATGATAAATAATTTTTTGACTATTTGGGATATTTTTCATTAATATTTATAATTATTTGAATATTAATGATATTTAATTTATTTAATTAGTGTATTAAATAAATTAGAGAAAATGATTTAATATTATGAAAAATCATTTTAAATAAGGATAAAGTATTTAAAAATATTTTTAGTTATAAATGTAACTTTTAATATTTTGTGATAAATTTCATTAATAAATTGATATTAATGATATTTAATTTATTTAATAAATGTATTAAATAAATTATGAAAAATAGAATTAATAATTTAAAAATCATATAAAAATGATTTAAAGGTTATAAAAATATTTTAAGTTATAAAATATAGCTTTTAATATTTTGTCATGAAAAATATTAATTATTTAATATTAATGATATTAAAGTTATTTAATAAATATATTAAATAAATTAGTTTAAAAATGATTTTAATATTAGAAAAATCATTTTAAAATAAAAATAAAGATTTTAAAAAATTTTTAAGTTATAAAATATAACTTTTGACATTTAAAGGTAAATCTCATTAATTATTTACTATTAATGATGTTAAAGATATTTAATAATTATATTAAATAAATTAGTTTAAAATGATTTTAATATTATAAAATCATTTTAAATGATAATAAATTGTTTAAAGATATTAAAAGTTATAAAATATAACTTTTAATATTTAAAGGATAATTTCATTAATAATTTAATATTAATTATATTAATTTAATATTAATGGTATTAAATTTATATAATAATTATATTAAATAAATAGTTTTAAAATGGTTTTATTAATTTAAAAATCATTTAAAAGGATATACATGAATTAAAAATATTTAAAGTTATAATTAATGACTTTTTATATTTTGATAAATAATACATTAATATTTTAATATTAATGGTAATTATTTAAAATGATTTTAATTATTTTAAAAATTATTTAAGGGTAATATTAATGTACTTTAAAATATTTTGAGTTATTATAAATAACTTTAATATTTTGGCAATGGTTTCATTAATAGTTTAATATTAATTAAATATTAATGATAATAGAATTATTTAATATTTAAATCATTTAATAATGATTAGGTGTTTAAAAATTCATGATAAATTATAATAAATGTTTAAAAATTATTATAAGTCATTTAAAAATAATATACCGATACTTACGGATGTTGAACTACATGATAAAGTTTTAGACTTGATAATTACAGATAAAGCCATTTCAGATACTCTGACATGTTTGAAAATTGATCTGACTTAGCGATTTTGACTTTATTAATGTTTGTTTGTGATTGAATATTGTTGAATATGTGTGTGACAATGTGATTAGGTAATGTCTTTGTTGTAAATAGCGATTACTATGTGTTATAGTATGTTATTCTAATCGATCAAATGATCTTATTAATGATAGGTTTTGGTATAAAAGATAAAACTAAGTTGCATAACCGTAAGCGGTTAATTATCGGTGAGTATCCTACCTTTGCATTTTCTTTATCATGATGGACATGAGTAAGAAAGTTTCGAAAATCAACTGATCAAACGTGGTGGACGATAAACCCCCATCATCCGATCACGATTTGCTTTTACGGAAATTCGAAACCGGATGATCAAGCCCTCGACATGGTTTAACCGAATCATAACTTATGATTATGTTATACTTGGATTTGTGATCATGATATTTCATTGTTATTTGTAGTAAGTAATACTGTTTGTAACCAATAACCAACCTATTTGATGGCTTTGAGCAGGTTGGAAAATTGAGCCACAAAGTGGTCAGTCGAAGCTGTCTACGTTTCTGGGTAACCCAGAAAGCCCAGAAAACTTCTGACAGCCACTCTGAAGCTTTGGATTGTGAAGATGTGATATGGTATGGCATAGATGATGATTGTTTTGTGTAGTGCTACATAAACACTACATGAACAATATTTAACAAGCCCTAGCATGCTAGTAACTGTCTATTAGTGTTCTTGAAGCTCAAGAACACCAACAGCGACGGTTACTGTCGCTATAACTATCGCTATAGCCTATAGCGACAGTTTTATTTATTTTATTTTCCTAATTTCCGAAAAATGATTAAAAATAGGAAATAAATTATAAAAATTACCAGAAATGGTTTTAAAAATTATTTTAAATTATGATAAATAATTTTTGACTATTTGGGATATTTTTCATTAATATTTATAATTATTTGAATATTAATGATATTTAATTTATTTAATTAGTGTATTAAATAAATTAGAGAAAAATGATTTAATATTATGAAAAATCATTTTAAATAAGGATAAAGTATTTAAAAATATTTTTAGTTATAAATGTAACTTTTAATATTTTGTGATAAATTTCATTAATAAATTGATATTAATAATATTTAATTAATTTAATAAATGTATTAAATAAATTATGAAAAATAGAATTAATAATTTAAAAATCATATAAAAATGATTTAAAGGTTATAAAAATATTTTAAGTTATAAAATATAGCTTTTGATATTTTGTCATGAAAATATTAATTATTTAATATTAATGATATTAAATTTATTTAATAAATATATTAAATAAATTAGTTTTAAAATGATTTTAATATTAAAAAATCATTTTAAAATGAAAATAAAAATGATTTTAAAAATATTTTAAGTTATAAAATATAACTTTTGATATTTAAAGGTAAATCTCATTAATTATTTACTATTAATGATGTTAAAGATATTTAATAATTATATTAAATAAATTAGTTTAAAATGATTTTAATATTATAAAATCATTTTAAATGATAATAAATTGTTTAAAGATATTTTAAGTTATAAAATATAACTTTTAATATTTAAAGGATAATTTCATTAATAATTTAATATTAATTATATTAATTTAATATTAATGGTATTAAATTTATATAATAATTATATTAAATAAATAGTTTTAAAATGGTTTTATTAATTTAAAAATCATTTAAAAGGGATATACATGAATTAAAAATATTTGAAGTTATAATTAATGACTTTTATATATTTTGAGATAAATGTATTAATATTTTAATATTAATGGTAAATATTTAAAAATGATTTTAATTATTTTAAAAATTATTTAAGGGTAATATTAGTATTTTAAAATATTTTGAGTTATTATAAATAACTTTAATATTTTGGCAATGGTTTCATTAATAGTTTAATATTAATTAAATATTAATGATAATAGAATTGTTTAATATTTAAATCATTTAATAATGATTCCGGTGTTTAAAAAATCATGATAAATTATAATAAATGTTTAAAAATTATTATAAGTCATTTAAAAATAATATGACTGATACTTACAGATGTTGAACTACATGATAAAGTTTTAGACTCGATAATTACCCGATAAAGTGATTTCAGATATCTGGCATGTTTCGAAAATTGATCTAGACTTAGCGATTTTGACTTTATTAATGTTTGTTTGTGATTCAATGACTGTTGAATATGTGTGTGACAATGTGATTAGGTAATGTGCTGACTGTAAATAGCAGTACTATGTGTTATAGTATGTTATTCTAATCGATCAAATGATCTTATTAATGATAGGTTTTGGTATAAAAGATAAAACTAAGTTGCATAACTGTAAGCAGCAGACCAGGCAAGTATCCTACCTTTGCATTTTCTTTATGCAATGGACATGAGTAAGAAAGTTTGAAAAATCAAGCGATCAAAGCGTAGTGATTGGTCCAAACCTGACCATCCGATCACGATTTGCTTTTACGGAATTTCGAAGCCGGATGATCAAGCCCTCGGACGAGGTTTAACCGAATCATAACTTATGATTATGTTATACTTGGATATGATCATGATATTTCATTGTTATTTAGTAAAGTAATACTGCTTTAGACCAATAACCAACCTATTTGATGGCACGAACAGGTTGGAAAATTGAGCCACAAAAGTGGTCGATCCGAAAATCTCACGTTTACGGGTAACCCGAAAAGCCCGAAAAACTTCCTGACATTTTAACTCAAGCTTTGGATTGTGAAGATGTGATATGGTATGGCATAGATGATGATTGTTTTGTGTAGTGCTACATAAACACTATATGAACAATATTTAACAAGCCTTAGCATGCTAAGTATTTGTCATTAGTGTTCTTGAAGCTCAAGAACACCAACAATGACGATTCTTCGTCATTATAACTATCGCTATAACCTATATATGACAGCTTTTATTTATTTTATTTTCCTAATTTCCTAAATGATTAAAATAGGAAATAAATTATAAAATTACCATAAATGGTTTTAAAAATTATTTTAAATTATGATAAATAATTTTTTGACTATTTGGGATATTTTCATTAATATTTATAATTATTTGAATATTAATGATATTTAATTTATTTAATTAGTGTATTAAATAAATTAGAGAAAATGATTTAATATTATGAAAAATCATTTTAAATAAGGATAAAGTATTTAAAAATATTTTTAGTTATAAATGTAACTTTTAATATTTTGTGATAAATTTCATTAATAAATTGATATTAATGATATTTAATTTATTTAATAAATATATTAAATAAATTATGAAAAATAGAATTAATAATTTAAAAATCATATAAAAATGATTTAAAAGGTTATAAAAAATATTTTAAGTTATAAAATATAGCTTTTGATATTTTGTCATGAAAAATATTAATTATTTAATATTAATGATATTAAAGTTATTTAATAAATATATTAAATAAATTAGTTTAAAAATGATTTTAATATTAGAAAAATCATTTTAAAATGAAAATAAAGATTTTAAAAATATTTTAAGTTATAAAATATAACTTTTTGACATTTAAAGGTAAATCTCATTAATTATTTACTATTAATGATGTTAAAGATATTTAATAATTATATTAAATAAATTAGTTTAAAATGATTTTAATATTATAAAAATCATTTTAAATGATAATAAATTGTTTAAAAGATATTAAAAGTTATAAAATATAACTTTTAATATTTAAAGGATAATTTCATTAATAATTTAATATTAATTATATTAATTTAATATTAATGGTATTAAATTTATATAATAATTATATTAAATAAATAGTTTTAAAATGGTTTTATTAATTTAAAATCATTTAAAAAGGATATACATGAATTAAAAATATTTGAAGTTATAATTAATGACTTTTATATTTTGATGATAATGTAATGATTTTAATTATTTTAAAAATTATTTAAGAATAATATTAGTACTTTAAAATATTTTGAGTTATTATAAATAACTTTAATATTTTGGCAATGGTTTCATTAATAGTTTAATATTAATTAAATATTAATGATAATAGAATTGTTTAATATTTAAATCATTTAATAATGATTAGGTGTTTAAAAATCATGATAAATTATAATAAATGTTTAAAAATTATTATAAGTCATTTAAAAATAATATGGTGATACTTACAGGATGTTGAACTACATGATAAAGTTTTAGACTCGATAATTACGATAAAGTAGCTTAAAGATCTGCGACATGTTTGAAATTGATCTGAGACTTAGGATTTTGACTTTATTAATGTTTGTTTGTGATTCAATAGTATTGAATATGTGTGTGACAATGTGATTAGGTAATGTCTTGTTGTAAATAGCGCATTACTATGTGTTATAGTATGTTATTCTAATCGATCAAATGATCTTATTAATGATAGGTTTTGGTATAAAAGATAAAACTAAGTTGCGTATAACGTAGCGTGAACCAGCAAAATATCCTACCTTTGCATTTTCTTTATGCAATGGACATGAGTAAGAAAGTTTCAGAAAATCAACTGATCAAACGTAGTGGACGGTCAAACCTGACCATCCGATCACGATTTGCTTTTCTGGAAATTCCAGAAACCGGATGATCAAGCCCTCTGACAGGGTTTAACCGAATCATAACTTATGATTATGTTATACTTGGACTGTGATCATGATATTTCATTGTTATTTGTAGTAAAGTAATACTGTTTTGAGACCAATAACCAACCTATTTGATGGCCTGAACAGTTGGAAAATTGAGCCACAAAGTGGTCAGTCGAAGCTGTCTACGTTTCTGGGTAACCCAGAAAGCCCAGAAAACTTCTGACAGCCACTCTGAAGCTTTGGATTGTGAAGATGTGATATGGTATGGCATAGATGATGATTGTTTTGTGTAGTGCTACATAAACACTACATGAACAATATTTAACAAGCCCTAGCATGCTAGTAACTGTCTATTAGTGTTCTTGAAGCTCAAGAACACCAACAAACATTCTTTATCGTCATATAACTATCATATAGCCTATAAAGCGACAGCTTTATTTATTTTATTTTCCTAATTTCCGAAAAATGATTAAAAATAGGAAATAAATTATAAAAATTACCAGAAATGGTTTTAAAAATTATTTTAAATTATGATAAATAATTTTTGACTATTTGGGATATTTTTCATTAATATTTATAATTATTTGAATATTAATGATATTTAATTTATTTAATTAGTGTATTAAATAAATTAGAGAAAAATGATTTAATATTATGAAAAATCATTTTAAATAAGGATAAAAAATATTTAAAAATATTTTTTTAGTTATAAATGTAACTTTTAATATTTTGTGATAAATTTCATTAATAAATTGATATTAATGATATTTAATTTATTTAATAAATGTATTAAATAAATTATGAAAAATAGAATTAATAATTTAAAAATCATATAAAATGATTTAAAGGTTATAAAAATATTTTAAGTTATAAAATATAGCTTTTGATATTTTGTCATGAAAAATATTAATTATTTAATATTAATGATATTAAAGTTATTTAATAAATATATTAAATAAATTAGTTTAAAAATGATTTTAATATTAGAAAAATCATTTTAAAATAAAAATAAAGATTTTAAAAATATTTTAAGTTATAAAATATAACTTTTGACATTTAAAGGTAAATCTCATTAATTATTTACTATTAATGATGTTAAAGATATTTAATAATTATATTAAATAAATTAGTTTAAAATGATTTTAATATTATAAAAATCATTTTAAATGATAATAAATTGTTTAAAGATATTAAAAGTTATAAAATATAACTTTTAATATTTAAAGGATAATTTCATTAATAATTTAATATTAATTATATTAATTTAATATTAATGGTATTAAATTTATATAATAATTATATTAAATAAATAGTTTTAAAATGGTTTTATTAATTTAAAAATCATTTAAAAAGGATATACATGAATTAAAAATATTTGAAGTTATAATTAATGACTTTTTATATTTTGACAGATAATGTAATGATTTTAATTATTTTAAAAATTATTTAAGGGTAATATTAGTACTTTAAAAATATTTTGAGTTATTATAAATAACTTTAATATTTTGGCAATGGTTTCATTAATAGTTTAATATTAATTAAATATTAATGATAATAGAATTGTTTAATATTTAAATCATTTAATAATGATTCCGGTGTTTAAAAAATCATGATAAATTATAATAAATGTTTAAAAATTATTATAAGTCATTTAAAAATAATATGACTGATACTTACAGATGTTGAACTACATGATAAAGTTTTAGACTCGATAATTACCCGATAAAGCCGTCGGTATACCGACATGTTTCAGAAATTGATCTAGACTTAGCGATTTTGACTTTATTAATGTTTGTTTGTGATTCAATGACTGTTGAATATGTGTGTGACAATGTGATTAGGTAATGTCTTTCAGTTGTAAATAAGCGATTACTATGTGTTATAGTATGTTATTCTAATCGATCAAATGATGTTATTAATGATAGGTTTTGGTATAAAAGATAAAACTAAGTTGCATAACTGTAAGCAGCAGACCAGGCAAGTATCCTACCTTTGCATTTTCTTTATGCAATGGACATGAGTAAGAAAGTTTCAGAAAATCAACTGATCAAACGTAGTGGACGGTCAAACCTGACCATCCGATCACTACGGTTTGCTTTTTCGAAATTCCGAAACAGATGATCAAGCCCTCGGCGGGGGTTTAACAGAATCATAACTTATGATTATGTTATACTTGATCGTGATCATGATATTTCATTGTTATTTGTAGTAAGTAATACCTGTTTAGACCAATAACCAACCTATTTGATGGCCTGAACAGTTGGAAAATTGAGCCACAAAGTGGTCAGTCGAAGCTGTCTACGTTTCTGGGTAACCCAGAAAGCCCAGAAAACTTCTGACAGCCACTCTGAAGCTTTGGATTGTGAAGATGTGATATGGTATGGCATAGATGATGATTGTTTTGTGTAGTGCTACATAAACACTACATGAACAATATTTAACAAAACCCTAAAGATGCTAGTAATCGTTTATTAGTGTTCTTGAAGCTCAAGAACACCAACAAATGACGATTCTTTGTCGCTATAACTATCGCTATAGCCTATATATGACAGCTTTTATTTATTTTATTTTCCTAATTTCCTAAAAAATGATTAAAAATAGGAAATAAATTATAAAAATTACTGAAAATGGTTTTAAAAATTATTTTAAATTATGATAAATAATTTTTGACTATTTGGGATATTTTTCATTAATATTTATAATTATTTGAATATTAATGATATTTAATTTATTTAATTAGTGTATTAAATAAATTAGAAAAAATGATTTAATATTATGAAAAATCATTTTAAATAAGGATAAAGTATTTAAAAATATTTTTAGTTATAAATGTAACTTTTAATATTTTGTGATAAATTTCATTAATAAATTGATATTAATGATATTTAATTTATTTAATAAATGTATTAAATAAATTATGAAAAATAGAATTAATAATTTAAAAATCATATAAAAATGATTTAAAGGTTATAAAAATATTTTAAGTTATAAAATATATAGCTTTTGATATTTTGTCATGAAAAATATTAATTATTTAATATTAATGATATTAAAGTTATTTAATAAATATATTAAATAAATTAGTTTAAAAATGATTTTAATATTAGAAAATCATTTTAAAATGAAAATAAAGATTTTAAAAATATTTTAAGTTATAAAATATAACTTTTGACATTTAAAGGTAAATCTCATTAATTATTTACTATTAATGATGTTAAAGATATTTAATAATTATATTAAATAAATTAGTTTAAAATGATTTTAATATTATAAAAATCATTTTAAATGATAATAAATTATTTAAAGATATTAAAAGTTATAAAATATAACTTTTAATATTTAAAGGATAATTTCATTAATAATTTAATATTAATTATATTAATTTAATATTAATGGTATTAAATTTATATAATAATTATATTAAATAAATAGTTTTAAAATGGTTTTATTAATTTAAAAATCATTTAAAAAGGATATACATGAATTAAAAATATTTGAAGTTATAATTAATGACTTTTTATATTTTGACGAGATAATGTAATGATTTTAATTATTTTAAAAAATTATTTAAGGGTAATATTAGTACTTTAAAAATATTTTGAGTTATTATAAATAACTTTAATATTTTGGCAATGGTTTCATTAATAGTTTAATATTAATTAAATATTAATGATAATAGAATTGTTTAATATTTAAATCATTTAATAATGATTCCGGTGTTTAAAAAATCATGATAAATTATAATAAATGTTTAAAATTATTATAAGTCATTTAAAAATAATATGACCGATACTTACGGATGTTGAACTACATGATAAAGTTTTAGACTAAATAATTACCGATAAAGTCAGTTTGGATATCTGTTACGTGTTTCGTAAATTGATCTAGACTTAGCGATTTTGACTTTATTAATGTTTGTTTGTGATTCAATGACTGTTGAATATGTGTGTGACAATGTGATTAGGTAATGTGCTGACTGTAAATAGCAGTACTATGTGTTATAGTATGTTATTCTAATCGATCAAATGATCTTATTAATGATAGGTTTTGGTATAAAAGATAAAACTAAGTTGCATAACTGTAAGCAGCAGACCAGGCAAGTATCCTACCTTTGCATTTTCTTTATGCAATGGACATGAGTAAGAAAGTTTCAGAAAATCAACTGATCAAACGTAGTGGACGGTCAAACCTGACCATCCGATCACGGTTTGCTTTTAAAATTCCAGAAAACCGGATGATCAAGCCCTCGACGAGGTTTAACCGAATCATAACTTATGATTATGTTATACTTGGAATTTGTGATCATGATATTTCATTGTTATTTGTAGTAAGTAATACTGTTTAGACCAATAACCAACCTATTTGATGGCACGAGCAGATGGAAAATTGAGCCACAAAGTGGTCGATTCGAAGGCGCTCTACGTTTACGGGTAACCCGAAAAGCCCGAAAAACTTCGACGACCACTCAAGCTTTGGATTGTGAAGATGTGATATGGTATGGCATAGATGATGATTGTTTTTGTGTAGTGCTACTATAAACACTACATGAACAATATTTAACAAGCCCCAAAGATGCTAGTAATCGTTTCTATTAGTGTTCTTGAAGCTCAAGAACACCAACACAAATGATTTGCTATTCTTGTCATTATAACTATCGCTATAGCCTATAATGACGGTTTTATTTATTTTATTTTCCTAATTTAAAAATGATTAAAAATAGGAAATAAATTATAAAAATTACGAAATGGTTTTAAAATTATTTTAAATTATGATAAATAATTTTTGACTATTTGGGATATTTTCATTAATATTTATAATTATTTGAATATTAATGATATTTAATTTATTTAATTAGTGTATTAAATAAATTAGAGAAAATGATTTAATATTATGAAAAATCATTTTAAATAAGGATAAAGTATTTAAAAATATTTTTAGTTATAAATGTAACTTTTAATATTTTGTGATAAATTTCATTAATAAATTGATATTAATGATATTTAATTTATTTAATAAATGTATTAAATAAATTATGAAAAATAGAATTAATAATTTAAAAATCATATAAAAATGATTTAAAGGTTATAAAAATATTTTAAGTTATAAAATATAGCTTTTGATATTTTGTCATGAAAAATATTAATTATTTAATATTAATGATATTAAAGTTATTTAATAAATATATTAAATAAATTAGTTTAAAATGATTTTAATATTAGAAAAATCATTTTAAAATAAAAATAAAGATTTTAAAAATATTTTAAGTTATAAAATATAACTTTTTGACATTTAAAGGTAAATCTCATTAATTATTTACTATTAATGATGTTAAAGATATTTAATAATTATATTAAATAAATTAGTTTAAAATGATTTTAATATTATAAAAATCATTTTAAATGATAATAAATTGTTTAAAAGATATTAAAAGTTATAAAATATAACTTTTAATATTTAAAGGATAATTTCATTAATAATTTAATATTAATTATATTAATTTAATATTAATGGTATTAAATTTATATATTAATTATATTAAATAAATAGTTTTAAAATGGTTTTATTAATTTAAAATCATTTAAAAAGAATATACATGAATTAAAAATATTTGAAGTTATAATTAATGACTTTTTATATTTTGGCATGATAATGTATTAATATTTTAATATTAATGGTAATTATTTAAAATGATTTTAATTATTTTAAAAATTATTTAAGGGTAATATTAGTACTTTAAAAATATTTTGAGTTATTATAAATAACTTTAATATTTTGGCAATGGTTTCATTAATAGTTTAATATTAATTAAATATTAATGATAATAGAATTGTTTAATATTTAAATCATTTAATAATGATTCCTGTGTTTAAAAATCATGATAAATTATAATAAATGTTTAAAAATTATTATAAGTCATTTAAAATAATATGATCGATACTTATAGATGTTGAACTACATGATAAAGTTTTAGACTCGATAATTACAGATAAAGTCGCTTTCGATAATCTGAAGCATGTTTGAAAATTGATCTAGAACTTAGCGATTTTGACTTTATTAATGTTTGTTTGTGATTCAATGACTGTTGAATATGTGTGTGACAATGTGATTAGGTAATGTGCTGACTGTAAATAGCAGTACTATGTGTTATAGTATGTTATTCTAATCGATCAAATGATGTTATTAATGATAGGTTTTGGTATAAAAGATAAAACTAAGTTGCATAACTGTAAGCAGCAGACCAGGCAAGTATCCTACCTTTGCATTTTCTTTATGCAATGGACATGAGTAAGAAAGTTTGAAAATCAATCGATCAAAGCGTAGTGGGACGGTCAAACGACCATCCGATCACGGTTTGCTTTTCGGAAATTCGAAACCGGATGATCGAAGCCCTCCGATGTGGTTTAACCGAATCATAACTTATGATTATGTTATACTTGGTATTTGTGATCATGATATTTCATTGTTATTTGTAGTAAGTAATACCATTTAGACCAATAACCAACCTATTTGATGGCACGAGCAGGTTGGAAAATTGAGCCATGAAAGTGGTCGAGTCGAAGCCTACGTTTACGGTAACCCAAAAGCCCGAAAACTTCGGCGACCACTCTGAAGCTTTGGATTGTGAAGATGTGATATGGTATGGCATAGATGATGATTGTTTTGTGTAGTGCTACATAAACACTACATGAACAATATTTAACAAGCCCTAGCATGCTAGTAACTGTCTATTAGTGTTCTTGAAGCTCAAGAACACCAACAAATGACGATTCTTTATCGTTTCTATAACTATCGCTATAGCCTATAGCGACAGTTTTATTTATTTTATTTTCCTAATTTCCGAAAAATGATTAAAAATAGGAAATAAATTATAAAAATTACCAGAAATGGTTTTAAAAATTATTTTAAATTATGATAAATAATTTTTGACTATTTGGGATATTTTCATTAATATTTATAATTATTTGAATATTAATGATATTTAATTTATTTAATTAGTGTATTAAATAAATTAGAGAAAATGATTTAATATTATGAAAAATCATTTTAAATAAGGATAAAGTATTTAAAAATATTTTTAGTTATAAATGTAACTTTTAATATTTTGTGATAAATTTCATTAATAAATTGATATTAATGATATTTAATTTATTTAATAAATGTATTAAATAAATTATGAAAAATAGAATTAATAATTTAAAATCATATAAAAATGATTTAAAGGTTATAAAAATATTTTAAGTTATAAAATATAGCTTTTGATATTTTGTCATGAAAAATATTAATTATTTAATATTAATGATATTAAAGTTATTTAATAAATATATTAAATAAATTAGTTTAAAAATGATTTTAATATTAGAAAAATCATTTTAAAATGAAAATAAAGATTTTAAAAATATTTTAAGTTATAAAATATAACTTTTTGACATTTAAAGGTAAATCTCATTAATTATTTACTATTAATGATGTTAAAGATATTTAATAATTATATTAAATAAATTAGTTTAAAATGATTTTAATATTATAAAATCATTTTAAATGATAATAAATTGTTTAAAGATATTAAAAGTTATAAAATATAACTTTTAATATTTAAAGGATAATTTCATTAATAATTTAATATTAATTATATTAATTTAATATTAATGGTATTAAATTTATATAATAATTATATTAAATAAATAGTTTTAAAATGGTTTTATTAATTTAAAAATCATTTAAAAAGGATATACATGAATTAAAAATATTTGAAGTTATAATTAATGACTTTTTATATTTTGACGAGATAATGTAATGATTTTAATTATTTTAAAAATTATTTAAGGGTAATATTAGTACTTTAAAAATATTTTGAGTTATTATAAATAACTTTAATATTTTAGGCAATGGTTTCATTAATAGTTTAATATTAATTAAATATTAATGATAATAGAATTGTTTAATATTTAAATCATTTAATAATGATTCCTGTTTAAAAATCATGATAAATTATAATAAATGTTTAAAAATTATTATAAGTCATTTAAAAATAATATGATGATACTTACGGATGTTGAACTACATGATAAAGTTTTAGACTCGATAATTACTTGATAAAGCCGCTTCAGATTATCTGAGCATGTTTTAAATTGATCTGAAACTTAGCGATTTTGACTTTATTAATGTTTGTTTGTGATTCAATGACATTGAATATGTGTGTGACAATGTGATTAGGTAATGTCTTTGTTGTAAATAGCGATGACTATGTGTTTATAGTATGTTATTCTAATCGATCAAATGATCTTATTAATGATAGGTTTTGGTATAAAAGATAAAACTAAGTTGCATAACTGTAAGCAGCAGACCAGGCAAGTATCCTACCTTTGCATTTTCTTTATGCAATGGACATGAGTAAGAAAGTTTGGAAAATCAAGCGATCAAACGTAGTGACGGTCAAACCGACCATCCGATCACGATTTGCTTTTACGGAAATTCGAAAAACCGGATGATCGAAGCCCTCGATGAGGTTTAACCGAATCATAACTTATGATTATGTTATACTTGGATATTGATCATGATATTTCATTGTTATTTGTAGTAAAGTAATACTGTTTAGACCAATAACCAACCTATTTGATGGCCCTAACAGGTTGGAAAATTGAGCCCACAAAGTGGTCGGTCCGAAGTCGCTACGTTTACAGGTAACCTGAAAAGCCCGTAAAACTTCCGACGACCCACTGAAGCTTTGGATTGTGAAGATGTGATATGGTATGGCATAGATGATGATTGTTTTGTGTAGTGCTACATAAACACTACATGAACAATATTTAACAAGCCCTAGCATGCTAGTAACTGTCTATTAGTGTTCTTGAAGCTCAAGAACACCAAATGACGACTTCATTGTCATTATAACTATCGCTATAGCCTATAAATACGCTTTATTTATTTTATTTTCCTAATTTCCAAAAAAATGATTAAAAATAGGAAATAAATTATAAAATTACGAGAAATGGTTTTAAAATTATTTTAAATTATGATAAATAATTTTTGACTATTTGGGATATTTTTCATTAATATTTATAATTATTTGAATATTAATGATATTTAATTTATTTAATTAGTGTATTAAATAAATTAGAGAAAATGATTTAATATTATGAAAAATCATTTTAAATAAGGATAAAGTATTTAAAAATATTTTTAGTTATAAATGTAACTTTTAATATTTTGTGATAAATTTCATTAATAAATTGATATTAATGATATTTAATTTATTTAATAAATGTATTAAATAAATTATGAAAAATAGAATTAATAATTTAAAAATCATATAAAATGATTTAAAGGTTATAAAAATATTTTAAGTTATAAAATATAGCTTTTGATATTTTGTCATGAAAAATATTAATTATTTAATATTAATGATATTAAAGTTATTTAATAAATATATTAAATAAATTAGTTTAAAAATGATTTTAATATTAGAAAAATCATTTTAAAATAAAAATAAAGATTTTAAAAATATTTTAAGTTATAAAATATAACTTTTTGACATTTAAAGGTAAATCTCATTAATTATTTACTATTAATGATGTTAAAGATATTTAATAATTATATTAAATAAATTAGTTTAAAATGATTTTAATATTATAAAAATCATTTTAAATGATAATAAATTGTTTAAAGATATTAAAAGTTATAAAATATAACTTTTAATATTTAAAGGATAATTTCATTAATAATTTAATATTAATTATATTAATTTAATATTAATGGTATTAAATTTATATAATAATTATATTAAATAAATAGTTTTAAAATGGTTTTATTAATTTAAAAATCATTTAAAAGGATATACATGAATTAAAAATATTTGAAGTTATAATTAATGACTTTTTATATTTTGACGAGATAATGTATTAATATTTTAATATTAATGGTAATTATTTAAAATGATTTTAATTATTTTAAAAATTATTTAAGGTAATATTAGTACTTTAAAAATATTTTGAGTTATTATAAATAACTTTAATATTTTGGCAATGGTTTCATTAATAGTTTAATATTAATTAAATATTAATGATAATAGAATTGTTTAATATTTAAATCATTTAATAATGATTCCTGTTTTAAAAATCATGATAAATTATAATAAATGTTTAAAAATTATTATAAGTCATTTAAAAATAATATGACCGATACTTACGGATGTTGAACTACATGATAAAGTTTTAGACTCGATAATTACTCGATAAAAGCATGGGATATCTGAAACGTGTTTGAAATTGATCTGACTTAGCGATTTTGACTTTATTAATGTTTGTTTGTGATTCAACGATCATTGAATATGTGTGTGACAATGTGATTAGGTAATGTCTTTGATTGTAAATAAGCGATACTATGTGTTATAGTTTGTTATTCTAATCGATCAAATGATCTTATTAATGATAGGTTTTGGTATAAAAGATAAAACTAAGTTGCATAACCGTAAAGCGTTGAGACAGTGCAAGTATCCTACCTTTGCATTTTCTTTATCTGATGGACATGAGTAAGAAAGTTTCGAGAATTATATTATTATTATTATGCTATATTACTAACTCTATTGTTATATATAATATATCCCATCATTGTTTATCAACATGATATTATATTATATAATTCGGATATATATTATGTTCGTTAATTTCTAAATATGGTTATACAAGTGTCCTCACTTGGATAATCATTATATTTAAACACATGTTGATATATATATATATATATATATATATATATATATATATATATATATATATATATATATATATATACCTCTAAGCTATTTGATCACCAGACCTGATTTAAAAATATCGTTGAATATGATAAAACCTTTTTGTATCCAATCAAATTGTTTTGGTTCGATTCGGACTAAGTATGAACATCCCGATCAAGGAAAACTTTTATCTTGAAGCGGACAAAGTGAACGATAATATTGTTCTTGTATGTAGTATTGATCAATCACAGGCCCATGAGATATGTACACCCTCGCGCCCATAAGTTATGACGGTTTGCGGATGAAGTTCTGCTAAACCTTATTGAAAATTTAAAACAATGTTCATAGTATGTCACCTTAACCCTATGTATAGTCAATACGTAGTTTCAAAAATTTGGTATAGAATTGTTATGTTATTTGTAACGACCGAGAAATTCGGATCTTATTGTAAAATAATTTTATTTAATTAAATAATAATAAAATCATATTCCATGTATTATCAAGATGGTTGTCATTGTATAACCTATTGATGTTAGAATGTCGTAGTATTTGAGCTACGTGGATGAATTAAAGTGTTTGAATTTCCAAGATGAAAATAAAAGTTTTCCGAGAAATTTTCCGAAAAATACTGTTCATCGGTATTTGTTCGGGAAATAATTTTGAGTTTCCGAGAAATACTTAATGATGGAATAACAAGGTAAGAAGGATTATGTAATAAAAATCTAGTTATGGAAAATGTAATAATTCGCTTGTGGACTTAATTTATAAACTTTAAGTAAGGCGAAGTGGTAAGGAATAAGTAATAATGTATGATACTTTGGTATTGTACGGAGTAATGAAAACGAGTATAATACTAAGTATTATACGAGTTTGTAGGAAGGATGAAATACCGTATATAAATTCTATATGAATTAGAATACGAAAATAATGCATCAACAATATGTATTAAGAAATGTTAATGGACTTAGAAGATTGGTTAACAATTATATATAAGTCCAAGTGAATTAAAGGGAGAGATCCAACTATTAATTAATGAACCAATTAGTGTTTATTAATGCAAAGCCCAAAGAGTTAGTTGGTCCAAGCCCAAGTTAGATTAAAATGAATTGGTTGACCCATGGGGCAAACCATATTAATATGGTTATTGCGGTGACCAAGTTAATGTGGTGACCAAGTTAGTGTGGTGACCAAGACTTAGGAGTAATGACCAAGACTTTGAAGTAATGGCCAAGTATAGGATAAGAGAGTGATTAGCAAGTAATGAATAGTAAGGAGGTGGCTTAAAGAGGTGGGATGATTTAATGACAAACTACCCTAGCTTTGCAAGTTCTATAAATAGAGAAGGCTTACAAGCCATTTGTTACTTGTTCAAATAATCCAACATTTCAAAAGTGCTTAAGTGTTAGAGAGAATAAGCTACCAATAAGTCACTTCCATAAGTAAGAAGAAGAAGAAAGCTACCTTACCAAGACTATAAAAAGTAAGACTTCTTCTCTATTATATTCTATCTCTACCATGATAGGTGGATAAGAAAAGTTGGAATTAAGGAACATGGATGTTAAGAAGTAAGAAGAATGAGTAAGAAATGAACTTAAGCCACATAATTTGGCTATAAGTCATTTGAACTTATAAAAGTTATAAACTTATTATAAGTTAACCTTGAATGTTAAGTATGAAAATATGAACTTGTGATGAGTTCAGTAAGAGAAGTGAATTAAGAACTTATATGATTATATGTATCATATATACCTAAGTAAAGTTTTATGTGAAGAACATGTAAAGTATGATGGTTAAGAAACTTTAATTGTCATAAGTCATGAATAATCAAATCTTAAGTAGTTTATAATTTGACAAGTTATAAGCTCATGAAGAATAAGTCAAAATCCAATAATGAATATAAGTTGTTGTATTAAGTATGTTAAGATGTTCACATGATGAATGAAGTTCATTTGTAATGTTGAACAAATCATAAGAATGAAGAATTGCTGGAATTTGCACGATTGGACGATAAACGTCGAATTCGTAAAATTCTCAGAATGGAAGTCAAATTTTATGTTGGATCACGAAACCATTGTTTTCCAATAGAGACAAGTCATATTTGGCATTTAAGAGTTGCGGACTCAAAAATGACCGGATTCCGACTTAGAACGAAGAAACGAGCGTTGAACGTTCACGAACATTTATCGTTTTTGTTAAAAATGAACTAATAGGTGAATTTTTAGTAAACAAAGTCGAATAGATAAAATTCTTGCATGAACATATAGATTACGTAATTTATGAACCGTAGGCTTTTGAACGAGACAATTCGGACTTATAATGAAGAAGTTATGCGTCCGGGAAGTTCACAAAATTCACAAACTGAATTTGTTTTCTTGTGCACAGAGTTGGCGCACGATTACCAACCCTAAACAAAATGACTTCATGCAATGCGTAATAGTGTCCGAAACTCTCTTGTAAGAGTTCATCGTAGCATGAACCATAGTACAATATGTGGCACCGCAATGGCCATGAACAGCATGCAAAATCCTTCGGGTGTGTGGCATGTACATGCGCCATTAAGTAAGGACTCAGCCACAGCATGCCAAGTCTCAGACACGATGATAATATAAGCTCCATGTCAGCCAGAGATGTAGATAGTATAAAAGCTGCAATGGCCGCCTCGTAACAAGAATAGTAATGAAGGTTTCTAAGTACAAAGAAAAGAAAACTAATTGATTTAAAAGTAAACACAACTTAAGGAATGTAATGTAACATTGTTAAACCTTAAGGATGTTGTATAAAGGTTGAGATAACCTAGTCAAATATAAATGCAAGGATAATGATAAACCAGAATGAATAGCAACTAAATCTAATACACAATTAGATTGAAATGAAGGGTATGAAATAGTCATATACATTCTTGATTATATGTGACCTAATGAAAGGCATTATGTGATCATGTATTGTAGAGACTTGAACAACTTGAACATATAGTTAATATACCGTAGCAGACGCTAAAGGCAAATATTCTAACTCTTGTCTCAGTTCAATCTGAACAAGTTTTTGAGGTTTATGTATTCTTTCGCATGAATTGAGGTATGTTGAAGTTAAAGCCAATTCCTTTGGCTAGATTTGATGTATGGATAATCTATTCATGTATTATCCAATGTTGTTATCTTTTGTCAACTACTTGATATGATTTGAAAACACATAACTACACTAAACAGATAATCGAGTCACGTAACTGATTGTAATTATTATTATTACCTGACATTTTGTAAATTTGACAGTTTTGAAATAGTGCTCTTCATTTTCTCAGAATCCGCTGCAAATATATGCTTGATTTCCAAAATCCTCCTCGAATGCTCAACAATTTGACTCTCAATTATGAGAATAGCCCGTCGATGGGACAAAATCTTCCTAGCTCTATCCCTCTCAAACCTATTTAATTTCATTAAAGATTAGATTTTTATTAGATTTTCCACAAACAACAATTACTCCTTATATTGGACTGATAAAGGGAGAAAATCAAACCAATGAATTGAAACATTTTTACACTATTGAATAGACAGTTTGAGAGGATTTAAGCGAAGAGATCGATTGAAGAAGAAGAAGAAGCGGTGATTGAAGTCGAGACAGAGGGAAATCGGAAGAGACAAAAGAGGCCCAGAGAAAATCTTCGATTGGAGAGGCGATTTAGGGTTCGCAACATGATGGAAAATGCGCATGAAGTCTTTGTAAAAGACGAGATTATGGGTTTAAGGATATTAGGTATGAAAAATAAAGAAGAACAAGAAAAGATTACTCACAAATTGGGAGGGATGACCGGGATGCTTAAAGATTATCATCGATTGAAAGGATTAGATCCGCCTGAGGCCTTTTTAATTAGCGCAATTATTTTCATCTCGATCGTCCTAATTTTCCTTTATCCCTAAACTAAGATCCACAAGATGACGATAGTAACACAATTGATTGATAAGCAAAATAGGGAGTTCATGCTTGCAATTGAGAATAGATGGGATTTGGGATGGGAATTGAGAAGCAAAATCGGGAGTTAGGTTACAGAAAGAACAAACATACGGAGACCCTTTTATTTGTTCAAGGCTAATTTAGCCTTATTTTTTATTTTGTTTTATTTTTGAAATTTTAAAGTTTAACGTATTGTAGTTATCTCTTTTATAGTCTATTATTATTATTATTGTTGTTTTATTTACATCAAATACTAAAATACTAATTAAAACAATACTAATTAAAAAATACTAAAAATATTAAAATTCAAATTATTTTGTTAATTAATCAAAATAACAAAAATTAAATTACATCATTAAAATACTAAAATCATAACATATTTACATCATTTACATCATAACATAACACATTTACATATTTACATATTTACGTATTTACATCATATTTACATCATAACATATTATATCAATTATACTAAATGATGTAAATATGTAAATATGATAATATGTTATGTTATGATGTAAATGATGTAAATATGTTATGATTTTAGTATTTTAATGATGTAACATATTATCATATTTATTTTGTTGTTTTGATTAATTAACAAAATAATTTGAATTATAGTATTTTAGAATTTTTTGAATTTTAGTATTTTAGTAAATATGTAATTAGTAATTTAGTGTCTGGGTAAAGTGACTTTTAGTATTTTGATATGTTATATAATTATGGTAAAATTTTAGTTTTTGAGTAAAATTTTAGTATTTTAGTATTTGAATTTTAGTATTTTGATTAAATGATGTAAATATGATGTAAATATGTAAATATGATAATATGTTATGTTATGATGTAAATATGTTATGATTTTAGTATTTTAATGATGTAATTTGAATTTTTGTTGTTTTGATTAATTAACAAAATAATTTGAATTTTAGTATTTTAATATTTTTTTGAATTTTAGTATTTTTTGAATTTGATTTTTTTAGTATTTTTTTTAATTAGTATTTTTAGTATTTGATGTAAATATGTTTTTAGTATTTAAGTGCCGGGTAACTAACTTTTTAATAAAAAAAATCCTCATAGCTAGTTTGTTTGAGCATTTGTTTAAGGAGAGTGAGAGGTCTAGAGTTCAATTCTCAAGGAGAGCATTATTTTATTTTATTTTCTAAAAAGCTCGCGGGTCGGGCCAGGCTTTTTTATTATTAGTACTATTATAATTATTATTATAATTCTTGTAATAATTATTATTATAATTATAATAATAATAATTAATAATTATAGTAATTATAATAATGATTAATAATAACAATAATAATAATAATAATAATAGTAATAGTAATAGTAATAATAATTATAATTAATATTATAATTATAATTATTATTATAATTATAATTATAATAATAATAATAATTATTATAATAATAGTAACAATAATAATAAATAACAACAATAATAATAATAATAATAATAATAATAATTATTATTATTATTATAATAATAAGAATAAAATGATAAGATTAGTAATAATTATTCTAATAATAATAATAAAAATTAATAATAATAGTAATAATAATAATAGTATAATAATAATAATAATAATAATAATAATAATAATAATAATAATAATAATAATAATAATAATAGTAATAGTAATAATAATAAAAAATATAGCACATGAAGCATGAAAAAATTTAATAATGACTTATAAGTAAAAAAAAGTTAAAATTTAAGTTATTGTCAAACACTAAATAATAACAAATGACTTATAACTTAGTTTAACCAGCTTATAAGTTATTGCCAAACACCCTCTAATTCAAGATATAAAGAGAAATTAATATTTGATTATAAAAAAATTTACAAGTCAAGAAAAAGGAGAATTTGAAAATTGGGAGTTAAAAAAAACTTACACACCATTGGTGCAACTTTATTGTTATTGTTATTATTATTATTATTATTATTATTATTATTATTATTATTATTATTATTATTATTATTATTATTATTATTATTATTATTATTATTGTAGTATATAACTTCTTGAGATTATATTAATGGTATATAGTGAATGAGAAGAAAGGAATATATGGGGAAAATCTCATGTTTTGATATAAATATTAATCATCGCAAGATATTAACATATAACTTGTGTTGCTTCATCGGTCAAATGACCAAAGTTCCAAATGATAGGTCACATGTTCGAATATGTTTCACATTTGGACATAATTTTTAAATACTAAATACGAATATTTTTTTACAATTCTCCGAATACCGAATACGATCTTACAAAAATATGCTTATTGTAATTATCTTAATTTAAGGCAACATTTTAATAGTCGTTGCAAAAAGTTGTATAAGATATGCAACGAAAATAAGAATTGTTGCCAATGAATGTGGTCCATATTAGGCAACGAAATATAGCAACAAAAAAACTTTCATTGCCCACGATGAGGAGAAATCAAGTGGTTAGAAATTTTGCAACGAATTTCTAACGAATTTTGTTTCCAAATTTTGCAACGACTTATGAATTTCGTTGCAAAAAAGTGAAAGTTCTGACACAATCTCAAAATAAATGACAAGTTTCGTTGCTAAACATACACTTTTAGCAACGACTTATAAAGTCATTGCTTGAAAATCGCTACTAAAGCCCCATTTTAGTAACAAAAAACTTTCATTTGCCCGATGATGGCGGAAATCAAGTGGCCTAAAATTTTGCAACAATTTCTAACTAAACTTTTTCCCACCAATGAATTAGTTAACGAAATTTTGCAACGACTTATGAATTTCGTTGCAAAAAAAAGTGAAAGCCCCACACAATCTACAATTAATGACAAATTTCGTTTGCTATAAACATATACTTTTAGTAACGACTTATAAAGTCGTTGCCCGAAAAATCGTTGCTAAAGGCCCATTTTTTTATAGTGAATTATAATTATTAAATTATTAAATTTAATGTTTAATTTCTAAATATTAGAAAACCTAAACTAATTAAGAAAACCATAATTAAAATTTTTAGAAACTAAAATTTTCATTTTAAACCCTAAATTGAAATCCTACAATTTTGTACTAAATCATACATGTACTTATATATAGCATTGGAGAGAAAATAGCATATTCAAGCTCATTTTTGCTCATTCACTCAAACCATTTTCTCTCAACTCAAAACCCACGAAAATAGTTGGCATATCAGTCCCACAAACAAGCCCCACTAACACCCATAGCAAAAACAGAAGCCAAGAACCTGAATTGATGCATAAAGGTATAAACCTAAACTAAAATTTTTGATCTTGTATGCTATAATGGATTTGTGATTTTTATGTTTAATTATGTTGTATAAGGTGTTAATCTATGATCTGGGTTGCTAGATGTTAGATCCATAATATCTAGAGGCTCGGATTTGATGATTTTCCAAATCTGGAAATTTTTGAAAATGAGGGTCTGACAATGAATGTCAGGTCCCATAGATCTTAGTAGGTTATGTGTTTGTTCTGTTTAAATGTTTTAACATGTAATATGTTGTGAGATCTTTAGTCTGGAACTGGAATCAGGGTCATATGATGCACATATTTTATGTTATTAATGGTCAAAACCCGTTGACCGGGCATGACCAAAGGAATTCTGGGTAACCCCAGAAAGCATTTTTATGTGTCTGATAATATTTTGCAAGCCTTGATCATCAATTGGTTAAGAGTTTTGATGTTGTTGTTGTAACTAGTTTATAGTACATTATATGCTCTTTAAACTCATGTCTTTAGATCCCACAAAAAATCAACTGATCAAACGTAGTGGACGGTCAAACCTGACCATCCGATCACGATTTGCTTTTCTGGAAATTCCAGAAACCGGATGATCAAGCCCTCTGACAGGGTTTAACCGAATCATAACTTATGATTATGTTATACTTGGACTGTGATCATGATATTTCATTGTTATTTGTAGTAAGTAATACCTGTTTAGACCAATAACCAACCTATTTGATGGCCTGAACAGTTGGAAAATTGAGCCACAAAGTGGTCAGTCGAAGCTGTCTACGTTTCTGGGTAACCCAGAAAACTTAGAAAACTTCCACGATGCCCACTCAAGCTTTGATTGTGAAGATGTGATATGGTATGGCATGATGATGATTGTTTTGTGTAGTGCTACATAAACACTACATGAACAATATTTAACAAGCCCTAACATGCTAAGTAATCGTTTCATTAGTGTTCTCAAGCTCAAGAACACCAACAATGATTTTACATTCTTTATCGCTATAACTTATCGCTATATAGCCTATATAATTTACAGCTTTTATTTATTTTATTTTCCTAATTTCCGAAAAATGATTAAAAATAGGAAATAAATTATAAAAATTACCAAAAATGGTTTTAAAAATTATTTTAAATTATGATAAATAATTTTTGACTATTTGGGATATTTTTCATTAATATTTATAATTATTTGAATATTAATGATATTTAATTTATTTAATTAGTGTATTAAATAAATTAGAGAAAATGATTTAATATTATGAAAAATCATTTTAAATAAGAATAAAGTATTTAAAAATATTTTTAGTTATAAATGTAACTTTTAATATTTGTGATAAATTTCATTAATAAATTGATATTAATGATATTTAATTTATTTAATAAATGTATTAAATAAATTATGAAAATAGAATTAATAATTTAAAAATCATATAAAATGATTTAAAGGTTATAAAAATATTTTAAGTTATAAAATATAGCTTTTGATATTTTGTCATGAAAAATATTAATTATTTAATATTAATGATATTTAAGTTATTTAATAAATATATTAAATAAATTAGTTTAAAAATGATTTTAATATTAGAAAAATTATTTTAAAATGAAAATAAAGATTTTAAAAATATTTTAAGTTATAAAATATAACTTTTGATATTTAAAGGTAAATCTCATTAATTATTTACTATTAATGATGTTAAAGATATTTAATAATTATATTAAATAAATTAGTTTAAAATGATTTTAATATTATAAAAATCATTTTAAATGATAATAAATTGTTTAAAGATATTTTAAGTTATAAAATATAACTTTTAATATTTAAAAGATAATTTCATTAATAATTTAATATTAATTATATTAATTTAATATTAATGGTATTAAATTTATATAATAATTATATTAAATAAATAGTTTTAAAATGGTTTTATTAATTTAAAAATCATTTAAAAAGGATATACATGAATTAAAAATATTTGAAGTTATAATTAATGACTTTTTATATTTTGATGAGATAATGTATTAATATTTTAATATTAATGGTAATTATTTAAAATGATTTTAATTATTTTAAAAATTATTTAAGGGTAATATTAGTACTTTAAAAATATTTTGAGTTATTATAAATAACTTTAATATTTTGGCAATGGTTTCATTAATAGTTTAATATTAATTAAATATTAATGATAATAGAATTGTTTAATATTTAAATCATTTAATAATGATTCCGGTGTTTAAAAAATCGTGATAAATTATAATAAATGTTTAAAAATTATTATAAGTCATTTAAAAATAATATGACTGATACTTACAGATGTTGAACTACATGATAGAGTCTTAGACTCGATAATTACCCGATAAAGTCGCTTTCAGATATCGGATATGTTTCGTAAATTGATCTAGACTTAGCGATTTTGACTTTATTAATGTTTGTTTGTGATTCAATGACTGTTGAATATGTGTGTGACAATGTGATTAGGTAATGTCTTTAATCAGAAAAAGCAAGATTATGTGTTATAGTATGTTATTCTAATCGATCAAATGATCTTATTAATGATACGTTTTGGTATAAAAGGTAAAACTAAGTTGCATAACTGTAAGCAGCAGACCAGGCAAGTATCCTACCTTTGCATTTTCTTTATGCAATGGACATGAGTAAGAAAGTTTCAGAATTATATTATTATTATTATGCTATATTACTAACTCTATTGTTATATATAATATATCCGATCATTGTTTATCAACATGATATTATATTATATAATTCAGATATATATTATGTTCGTTAATTTCTAAATATGGTTATACAATCCTCACTTGGATAATCATTGTATTTAAACACATGTTGATATATATATATATATATATATATATATATATATATATATATATATATATATATATATATATATACCTCTAAGCTATTTGATCAGCTAGACACAGATTTAAAAATATCGTTGAATATGATAAAACCTTTTTGTATCCAATCAAATTGTTTTGGTTCAGATTCCAGACTAAGTATGAACATCCCGATCAAGGGAAAACTTTTATGCGCCCAAGGCGGACAAAGTGAACGATAATATTGTTCTTGTATGTAGTATTGATCAATACAAGGCCCATGAGATGTACACCCTCGCGCCCATAAGTTATGACGGTTTGCGGATGAAGTTCTGCTAAACCTTATTGAAAATTTAAAACAATGTTCATAGTATGTCACCTTAACCCTATGTATAGTCAATACGTAGTTTCAAAAATTTGGTATAGAATTGTTATGTTATTTGTAACGTAATTTGGAGAAATTGGATCTTATTATAAAATAATTTTATTAAATTAAATAATAATAAAATCATATTCTATGTATTATCAAGATGGTTGTCATTGTATAACCTATTGATGTTAGAATGTCGTAGTATTTGAGCTACGTGGATGAATTAAACTGTTTGAATTTCCAAGACGAAAATAAAAGTTTTCCGAGAAATTTTCCGAAAAATACTGTTCATCGGTATTTGCTCGGGAAATAATTTTGAGTTTCCGAGAAATACTTAATGATGGAATAACAAGGTATGAAGGATTATGTAATAAAAATCTAGTTATGGAAAATGTAATAATTCGCTTGTGGACTTAATTTATAAACTTTAAGTAAAGCGAAGTGGTAAGGAATAAGTAATAATGTATGATACTTTGGTATTGTACGGAGTAATGAAAACGAGTATAATACTAAGTATTATACGAGTTTGTAGGAAGGATGAAATACCGTATATAAATTCTATATGAATTAGAATACGAAAATAATGCATCGACAATATGTATTAATAAATGTTAATGGACTTAGAAGATTGGTTAACAATTATATATAAGTCCAAGTGAATTAAAGGGAGAGGCCCAACTATTAATTAATGAACCAATTAGTGTTTATTAATGCAAAGCCCAAAGAGTTAGTTGGTCCAAGCCCAAGTTAGATTAAAATGAATTGGTTGACCCATGGGGCAAACCATATTAATATGGTTATTGCGGTGACCAAGTTAATGTGGTGACCAAGTTAGTGTGGTGACCAAGACTTAGGAGTAATGACCAAGGCTTTGAAGTAATGGCCAAGTATAGGATAAAGAGAGTGATTAAAGAAGTAATGAATAGTAAGGAGGTGGCTTAAGGAGGTGGGATGATTTAATGACCAAACTACCCTAGCTTTGCAAGTTCTATAAATAGAGAAGGCTTACAAGCCATTTGTTACTTGTTCAAATAATCCAACATTTCAAAAGTGCGTAAGTGTTAGAGAGAATAAGCTACCAATAAGTCACTTCCATAAGTAAGAAGAAGAAGAAAGCTACCTTACCAAGACTATAAAAAGTAAGACTTCTTCTCTATTATCTTCTATCTCTACCATGATAGGTGGATAAGAAAAGTTGGAATTAAGGAACATGGATGTTAAGAAGTAAGAAGAATGAGTAAGAAATGAACTTAAGCCACATAATTTGGCTATAAGTCATTTGAACTTATAAAAGTTATAAACTTATTATAAGTTAACCTTGAATGTTAAGTATGAAAATATGAACTTGTGATGAGTTCGATAAGAGAAGTGAATTAAGAACTTATATGATTATATGTATCATATATACCTAAGTAAAGTTTTATGTGAAGAACATGTAAAGTATGATGGTTAAGAAACTTTAATTGTCATAAGTCATGAATAATCAAATCTTAAGTAGTTTATAATTTGACAAGTTATAAGCTCATGAAGAATAAGTCAAAATCCAATAATGAATATAAGTTGTTGTATTAAGTATGTTAAGATGTTCACATGATGAATGAAGTTCATTTGTAATGTTGAACAAATCATAAGAATGAAGAATTGCTGGAATTTGCACGATTGGACGATAAACGTCGAATTCGTAAAATTCTTAGAATGGAAGTCAAATTTTATGTTGGGTCACGAAACCATTGTTTTCCAATAGAGACAAGTCATATTTGGCATTTAAGAGTTGCAGACTCAAAAGATTCCGACTTAGAACGAAGAAACGAGCGTTAAACATTCACGAACATTTATCGTTTTTGTTAAAAATGAACTAATAGGTGAATTTTTAGTAAACAAAGTCGAATAGATAAAATTCTTGCATGAACATGTAGATTACATAATTTATGAACCGTAGGCTTTTGAACGAGACAATTCGGACTTATAATGAAGAAGTTATGCGTCCGGGAAGTTCACAAAATTCACAAACCGAATTTGTTTTCAGGTGCATGCGAGTTGGCGCTACATGGCCAACCCTAAACAAAATGACTTGCCTTGGCCAGCATATGTAATGTTGTCCCTCTTTCATCAGAAGAGTTCATCGTAGCACGAACCATAAATATAATATGTGGCACTTACAAACGCCGTAAACAATGCACTCAAAATCTCTGGAGTGTGGTAAGGCAGTATGCCCATTAAGTAAGGACTCGGACCACATGTCAGCCAAATCCGGACAAGGATACAATAAGCTCACGCCAAAGAAACGAGATGTAAGTATAAAAAAATGGTAGCCATGCCTTGATCTCGTAACAAGAATAGTAATGAAGGTTTCTAAGTACAAAGAAAAGAAAACTAATTGATTTAAAAAGTAAACACAACTTAAGGAATGTAATGTAACATTGTTAAACCTTAAGGATGTTGTATAAAGGTTGAGATAACCTAGTCAAATATAAATGCAAGGATAATGATAAACCAGAATGAATAGCAACTAAATCTAATACACAATTAGATTGAAATGAAGGGTATGAAATAGTTATATACATTCTTGATTATATGTGACCTAATGAAAGGCATTATGTGATCATGTATTGTAGAGACTTGAACAACTTGAACATATAGTTAATATACCGTAGCAGACGCTAAAGTCAAATATTCTAACTCTTGTCTCAGTTCAATCTGAACAAGTTTTTGAGGTTCATGTATTCTTTCGCATGAATTGAGGTATGTTGAAGTTAAAGCCAATTCCTTTGGCTAGATTTGATATATGGATAATCTATTCATGTATTATCCAATGTTGTTATCTTTTGTCAACTACTTGATATGGTTTTCAAAAGAAGACTGAAATGTTAAACAAATGTTTTGTCGGTAACATGACAGGCACGTGAGGTTGCCAAATGCTTAAACGTGCATACGTTTAATGGAAGTAGTGTTGATCAACATAGAGTACAATAGGTCGATCACCTAGAAGTGCTCAAGTAAATAATATCGAACTTCGAACTTGCTTCCTGTTGTCCTTTTCCAATAAAGAATGAATACTCGAGGTCTTTGACCGGAGTGAATGTTTTACTAAATATTGTTATTATTGTAAAATATTTTGAAAGAAAAGATGGAGTGCTATTTTGAGTTATCAATAATACTTCATAACTATTGTTCAGTTATTGAAGATATACGATTTGTATGTGTCAAGCATGTGTTATTAAATTGTTATACTTGCTAAGCTAGTTATGCTCACTCTTGCTTGAACCATATGAATGCAGCTAAGACTGAACGTCCCGAAGGATCGAAAAAGGATAAGGGAAAAGCTAAGGCGATTATTAAGTCGTCTTGTAATAAAGATAGGTCTATTGTTGTAATGTAACTAATATTATGACAAAGAACCTTTGTAATGGGTATAGAACCTGGGAAATGTAAATATTACTTTAAATATATAGAAGTTATGTTCGTTCTTTGAGACTTTTCAATTGAATGAATGTATAAATGTTGTACAGTATAGCACCATCTGTCGGGTTGGAAGATACTTGAATTTGGGGGTGCTACAAGTTGTTATCAAAGCCTAGGTTATAAAACTTAAGGGGGAAAGTAAAACCTTAAGTCATAACCTTAGGAAAGAATAAAGAAGTAAAAGATGGAAAGTAACCCTATAAAAAATGCATTATATTATGTTATGTATTTCTAATTATTTTACTGACGTGTACTAATCAAACTATATTGTTTTATTGTAGATGTCAGGAGAAAATGATATGTATAGAGATATACATGTAGTGAGCGAGGATTTAGTTAATCGGGTAGAGATACTACCAAATCCCGTAGCAGTAGAACCAGAGTTGGTGACAATCGAGTCGGGAGACTCAGACGATTTAGACTACATGTCTATATTTGATGGCATGCTAGAGGAGGAGGTGGACGTGATGTCCTTTGACCAGGTTCCACCTACAGAGGACCAAGTTCCACCTACAGAGGAAATGTCTACATGGGAATCAAGGAAGGCACTGTTTATGTCGGTATTGGATAGGAATGTCCATTACTGCCAAGAGGTTAAGGAGTTGAAAGAGGAACTCCAAGCTGTCCGTGAGGACAAGGCTATCATGGAGGGAATGTGGGAAGAGGAGCATGATGATAGAGTTCTAGCTAAGGACAAGGTCCGAGAGCTGAAATGTGAAGTCTTTGAGCTCAAGCAGGAGCTAAAGACTAAAAAGCAGAAGTTAGAGAGGATGTCCTATATTCATAGGAGTTCTCATGTAGATTTCAAAGACGAGTAATTGGATATCGATAGAAGCAGGGCGACACCCGGGCACTCATCAGAGATGTTATTGTGGTGTCCAGCCAAAGAAAGATTTCGAGAATGCCCTACGACAGATGTAGTCTAGCAATAGCTAGAGTAGAATAGATATGTAAATATTATGTATCTAGTAGTGACATAAAACCCTATTTTGTATAACAAAGGGTAGTCTTTTGTAAATCCCAATTTTTGGAAAGTAATTGTGGGATGGTAATGTAATCAGCTAAGACTGAGTAATGTAAACAATGTAGTGTTATACTACAAGTTATGAATCAATATAAGTCTTTTTATGGAATATGTTGAGTAATGAGTATGAGTTGTTGTTTTATTACAAATAATAACAAACCAACAAGAATAAAGTAATAATGATGTGTTGTTTTCTTAACAGCAAAAAGCCGCCAAGAAGGAGACAACGAAATCAGGGCACTAATGTTAACCAACCGGAGGGTGGTCCGGTTAATCCAATGCAAGAGTTCATTAATCTTTTAACAGCTGCATTTAATAGAACGGGGGCTAATGTACCCGTGATTCCTGGAGTAGTACAAGCTACTACTTTTAAGGACTTTAAAAGTGTAGGACCGCCGGAGTTCAAAGGAATTACGGACCCTATAGAAGCCCAGACTTGGGTAAAAGAAATTGAGAAAGCATTTGTAATAGCAAATGTTGAGGAGGGTCAAAAGGTTGCCTTTGCAACCTATTTGATGAAGGGAGAGTCCAACTTCTGGTGGGAGGCAAACCAGGTTAGGGCCGATATAGGAAACCTAACGTGGGAGATGTTTAAGGAGATTTTCTTCAAGAACTATTTTCCCACGAATATGCAAGGAAGGATAGAGATGAGGTTTCTGGAATTGAGACAAGGGGATATGACAGTTCCCCAGTACGCTGCCAAGTTTAATGAACTGGCACGATTCGCTCCACATCAAGTGGACACTGAAGTGAGAAAGGCTAGAAGATTTGAGCAGGGCTTAAAACCCTGGCTCCATAGCCAAATCTCTGTGTTCCAAAGTACTTCCTTTGGAACCATACTAGAAAAGGCAATAATTGCCGAAGGTGGGAATGAGGCTCTTAGCCAGTACCACAAAGATAAGAAAAACAAGGGCAAGGTTGATGGATGAACCAAGACCGAGGGGGCCAGTGGAAGTGGCAACGGTCAGAAGAGGAAGGGCTTTAACTCTGGGAATACCAGAGTAAAAAAAGGGGACTCTAAGAGGAGGATGGAGGCCTGTAAAACCTGCGGGAAGACTCACTTAGGAGTCTGTCTCAAAGGAAAGGCGGTATGTTATAATTGTGGACAGGAAGGGCACATTTTGCCTAACTGTCCCAATCCGAAGAAAAATCACAGATGCTTTGTATGTGGATCAACTGACCACATAGCAAAGAACTGCCCGAAGAAGGGGATTGAAGGAAATAAGGGAACTAATAGCGGGAAGTTAGCTATTAGTGGTCCAGCTCAGCCGGGGAAATTAATGGCCCACACTTTTAATATGACGGTCCAAGATGCGGTGGCATCAGGGGATGTAGTTGCAAGTATTATTCCTATCAACAATATAAATGCATACGTGCTATTTGATTCGGGTGCTACTTGTTTGTTTATAGCATGTGATTTTGCTAGACGACTAGAATTATTTCCTGAAAAATTGCCTATACCTTTGAACATTAAGGTAGCAAACGAAGAGATAATTCATGTTGAAGATATTCATAGGAGTTGTTGCGTAGATGTACATGGTCGTAAGTTATCGGTAGATTTAATACTGATAAAGTTAGGAGAATTCGACGTAATTCTCGGAATGGATTGGTTGATTAACCATGGAGCAATTATAGATTGCCAAAAGAAATGTGTGAGTATCAGGACGTTGAAGCAACCTCCTGTAGTATTTTACGGTAGTAAATTGCCGAGACGTCCGTGTTGCCTTACGATGACACAAGCTAGAAAACTTTTAAGGAAGGGTTGTGTAGGTTACCTATGCCATGTTGTTGATACCCAGAGAGTGGGAGCAACCATGGAACAAATACCTATAGTAAACAAATTCATGGATGTATTTCCAAGTGAGTTACCGGGTTTACCGCTGGATAGGGAGATCGAATTTGTGATAGACACTGTGCCAGGAGTGACACCAGTCTCAAGGGCACCGTACTATATGGTGCCTATGGAAATGAAAGAACTAATGGTTCAGCTACAAGAACTATTGGACAGGAAGTACATTCAACCAAGTGTTTCTCCGTGGGGGGCACCAGTGTTGTTTGTCAAGAAGAAAGATAGATCGTTAAGGCTTTGTATCGACTATCGGGAGTTGAACAAGTTAACAATAAAGAATAAATACCCATTGCCCAGGATCGATGATCTCTTTGATCAGTTGAAAGGGGCAAAGTATTTTTCTAAAATAGATTTGCGGATGGGGTATCATCAGTTGAAGGTTAGGAAGGAAGATGTACCAAAGACTGCATTCAGGACTCGTTATGGTCATTACAAGTTTCTGGTGATGTCATTTGGGTTGACGAATGCACCTGCTGCATTTATGGATATGATGAACAGAGTGTTCAAATTATATTTGGACAAGTTTGTCGTGGTGTTTATCGATGATATTCTAGTCTATTCTAAGACGCCAGAAGATCACGCTGAACACTTAAGGTTATTATTGGAGACACTAAGGAAGGAGAAGTTATATGAGAAATTCACCAAATGTGAATTTTGGTTGGAAAAGGTGCAGTTTTTAGGTCATGTTATTGACTAAGAGGGGATTTTAGTGGATCCAGCGAAGGTGGAAGCAGTAATGAATTGGGAACAACTGAAAACGCCGACTGAGGTGCGGAGTTTCCTAGGGTTAGCAGGGTACTATCGAAGATTTATCCAAGATTTTTCGAAGATAGCTACCTCGTTGACTAATTTAACAAGGAAGACAGTGAAATATGTATGGACGGATAAATGTGAAGACAGTTTTCAAGAACTGAAGAAAAGATTAAGTGAAGCTCCTGTTTTGTCATTGCCAGATGATACAGGAAATTTTGTAGTGTATAGTGATGTTTCGCATAGAGGACTTGGTTGTGTGCTTATGCAGCATGGCAAAGTCATTGCATATGCATCTCGACAGTTGAAGGATTATGAGAAAGTTTATCCTGCTCATGATCTAGAACTGGCTGCGGTAGTGTTTGCCCTAAAGATATGGAGATATTATCTTTATGGGAAAAAATGTGAGATATATACGGACCATAAAAGTCTAAAGTATATCTTCACTCAGAAGGAGTTGAATATGAGACAGAGAAGATGGCTAGAGTTGATAAAGGATTATGATTGTGAAATCCTGTATCACCTTGAAAGGCCAATGTAGTTGCCGACGCCTTAAGTAGAAAGGGTTGGGAAAAGTTGTCTATGTTAACGGCTCAAAATAAGTTAATAACAGAGATGGCTAGGATGGAAATAGAAGTGAAGATGCCGAGTGATTTGGGGCAGTTACTCTTTGCGACGGAGATGAAATCTACCATCGTAGAAAGAGTCAAGGAGATATAACTCAAGACTGACGAGTGTAACCAAATGAAGAAGCGGTTATCCGAGAAGGAAGATGCTAAGTATAGTCTTGATAATGAGGGATTATTAAGATTTGAGGGAACAATTTGGGTTCCGAATGAGACGGAATTAAAGTAGCAAGTGTTACAAGAAGCTCATAGTTCGAGGTACTCGATACATCCTGGTAGCACTAAGATGTATCAAGACCTTCGACAGAGTTTTTGGTGGCCAAACATGAAGAGAGAAATAGCAGAGTATATGAGTAGGTGCTTAACTTGTCAAAAAGTTAAGGCCGAACATCAACGACCTAGTGGCTTAGTACAGTCATTGGAGATTCTAGAATGGAAGTGGGAGCATATCACGATGGACTTCGTGGTGGGACTTTCGACGACGTATAAAGGGTACGATTCGATTTGGGTAATAGTGGACCGGTTGACGAAGTCGGCTCACTTTTTGCCAATTAGGATCAAGTATAACTTAGACCAGTTAGCTAAACTTTATGTTAAGGAAATCATTTCCAGGCATGGAGTACCGGTATCGATTGTGTCAGATCGTGATCCACGATTCACATCGAACTTTTGGAGGAGTTTGCAAGAGCAATTGGGAACACAACTGAGGTTAAGCATGACTTATCATCCACAAACTGATGGGTAGAGCGAGAGGAAAATTCAGACGTTAGAAGACATGTTGAGGTCTTGCGTCATGGATTTCAAGGGTAGTTGGGATGATCACCTACCACTAGTAGAGTTTGCGTATAACAACAGTTATCATGCAAGCATAGGTATGCCGCCGTATGAAGCTCTGTATGGGAGAAAGTGCAAAACACCTTTGTGTTGGGATGAGGTGGGAGAACGCCGGATGCTAGGACCAGAATTGGTGCAGCAGACAGCGGATGTGATAAAGTTAATTCGGATGCGTCTAAATCACAAAGACAGGTGAGCGAGCAGAAGAAGTATCTGGACTCGAGATAGACTAAATCGAGAGTTTGAGGTAGGCTCGTATGTGTTTCTAAAGGTATCTCCCTGGAAGGGAAAGATACGCTTCAGAAAGAAAGGAAAGTTAAGTCCAAGGTTTATAGGACCTTTTGAAGTATTAAAACGTGTAGGAGAGGTAGCTTATATGATAGCATTACCTCCAGACCTAGAACGAATACATAACGTATTTCACGATCTCAGATACGTCCATAAAGCCTGACTATAAGCATGTAATCGAGTATGGTAGCGATTCATATCGAGAAAGACTTAACATATGAAGAGTCATGCCGTGCGAAGATCATTGATAGAAAGGAACAAGTTACGAGGAACAGGTAATACCATCAGTAAAGGTATTATGGAAGAACCACGATGCTGAAGAAGCAACGTGAGAACTAGAAGAAAAGATGAAGAAAAATTTTCCTCATCTATTTGATTAAAGTAAGACGAGATTCTGGGGACAAAATCTTTATAAGGGGGGAAGAATGTAACGACCAAGAAATTCGGATCTTATTGTAAAATGATTTTATTAAATTAAATAATAATAAAATCATATTCCATGTGTTATCAAGATGGTTGTCATTGTATAACCTATTGATGTTAGAATGTCATAGTATTTGAGCTGCGTGGATGAATTA
Organism: Panax ginseng; assembly: GCA_020205605.1. Classification (NCBI taxonomy): domain Eukaryota; kingdom Viridiplantae; phylum Streptophyta; class Magnoliopsida; order Apiales; family Araliaceae; genus Panax; species Panax ginseng. The sequence goes on along the minus strand of CM035147.1, from coordinate 23,941,965 downwards.
AAGTGTTTTAATTTCCAATATGAAAATAAAAGTTTTTCGAGAAATTTTTCGAAAAACACTATTCATCGGTATTTGCTCGGGAAATAATTTTGAGTTTCCGAGAAATACGTAATGATGGAATAACAAGGTAAGAAGGATTATGTAATAAAAATCTAGTTATGGAAAATATAATAATTCGCTTGTGGACTTAATTTATAAACTTTAAGTAAGGTGAAGTGGTAAGGAATAAGTAACAATGTATGATACTTTGGTATTGTACGGAGTAATGAAAACGAGTATAATACTAAGTATTATACGAGTTTGTAGGAAGGATGAAATACCGTATATAAATTCTATATGAATTAGAATACGAAAATAATACATCAACAATATGTATTAAGAAATGTTAATGGACTTGGAAGATTGATTAACAATTATATACAAGTCCAAGTTAATTAAAGGGAGAGGCCAAACTATTAATTAATGAACCAATTAGTGTTTATTAATGCAAAGCCCAAAGAGTTAGTTGGTCCAAGCACAAGCTAGATTGAAATGAATTGGTTGACCCATGGGGCAAACCATATTAATATGGTTATTGTGGTGACCAAGTTAATGTGGTGACCAAGTTAGTGTGGTGACCAAGACTTAGGAGTAATGACCAAGACTTTGAAGTAATGGCCAAGTATAGGATAAGAGAGTGATTATCAAGTAATGAATAGTAAGGAGGTGGCTTAAGGAGGTGGGATGATTTAATGACCAAACTACCCTAGCTTTGCAAGTTCTATAAATAGAGAAGGCTTACAAGCCATTTGTTACTTGTTCAAATAATCCAACATTTCAAAAGTGCTTAAGTGTTAGAGAGAATAAGCTACCAATAAGTCACTTCCATAAGTAAGAAGAAGAAGAAAGCTACTTTACCAAGACTACAAAAAGTAAGACTTCTTCTCTATTATCTTCTATCTCTACCATGATAGGTGGATAAGAAAAGTTGGAATTAAGGAACATGGATGTTAAGAAGTAAGAAGAATGAGTAAGAAATGAACTTAAGCCACATAAGTTGGCAATAAGTCATTTGAACTTATAAAAGTTATAAACTTATTATAAGTTAACCTTAAATGTTAAGTATGAAAATATGAACTTGTGATGAGTTTAGTAAGAGAAGTGAATTAAGAACTTATATGATTATATGTTTCATATATACCTAAGTAAAGTTATATGTGAAGAACATGTAAAATATGATGGTTAAGAAAATTTAATTGTCATAAGTCATGAATAATCAAATCTTAAGTAGTTTATAATTTGACAAGTTATAAGCTCATGAAGAATAAGTCAGAATCCAATAATGAATATAAGTTATTGTATTAAGTATGTTAAGATGTACACATGATGAATGAAGTTCATTTGTAATGTTGAACAAATCATAAGAATGAAGAATTGCTGGAATTTGCACGATTGGACGATAAACGTCGAATTCGTAAAATTCTCGGAATGGAAGTCAAATTTTGTGTTGGATCACAAAACCATTGTTTTCCAATAGAGGCAAGTCATATTTGGCATTTAAGAGTTGCGAACTCGAAAATGACCAGATTCCGACTTAGAACGAAGAAACGAGCGTTGAACGTTCACGAACGTTTATCGTTTTCGTTAAAAATGAACCAATAGGTGAATTTTTATCAAATGAAGTCGAATAGATAAAATTCTTGCATGAACATGTAGATTACGTAATTTGTGAACCGTAGGCTTTTGAATGAGCCAATTCGGACTTATAACGAAGAAGTTATGCGTCCGGGAAGTTCACAAAATTCACAAACTGAATTTGTTTTCTAGTGCACAGAGTTGGCCGCCATGGCTGAACCCTAAAACAAAATGACTTCACCGCACTGCGGTAATGTATGTCCTGAGCCATCAGAAGAGTTCATGCATACAATGAACCATAGTGCAATATGTGGCACCGCAGCGCCATGAACAGTACCAAAATCCTATAGAATGTGGCACCGCAGTGCGACCCATTAAGTAAGGACTCGCGCCGTAGCGCCAAGTCCAGGATAGTGATACAATAAGCTCAAGCACAAGATGCGAGATGTAAGTATAAAAAAATTTGTGGCTACGCCTGGTCTCAACAAGAATAGTAATGAAGGTTTCTAAGTACAAAGAAAAGAAAACTAATTGATTTAAAAGTAAACATAACTTAAGGAATGTAATGTAACATTGTTAAACCTTAAGGTTGTTGTATAAAGGTTGAGATAACCTAGTCGAATATAAATGCAAGGATAATGATAAACCGGAACGAATAGCAACTGAATCACAATTAGATTGAAATGAAGGGTATGAAATAGTCATATACATTCTTGATTATATGTGACCTAATGAAAGGCATTATGTGATCATGTATTGTAGAGACTTGAACAACTTGAACATAAAGTTAATATACCATAGCAGACGCTAAAGGCAAGTATTCTAACTGTTGTCTCAGTTCAATCTGAACAAGTTTTTGAGGTTCATGTATTCTTTCGCATGAATTGAGGTATGTTGAAGTTAAAGCCAATTCCTTTGGCTAGATTTGATGTATGGATAATCTATTCATGTATTATCCAATGTTGCTATCTTTTGTCAACTACTTGATATGGTTTTCAAAAGAAGACTGAAATGTTAAACAAATGTTTTTTGTCGGTAACACGACAGGCACGTTAGGTTGCCAAATGCTTAAACATGCATACGTTTAATGGAAGTAGTGTTGATCAACATAGAGTACAATAGGCTAATCACCTAGAAGTGCTCGTAAGTAATATCGGGCTTACGGACTTGCTTTCGGGTTGTCCTTTTCCAATAAAGAATGAATACTCGAGGTCTTTGACTGGAGTGAATGTTTTACTAAATATTGTTATTATTTGTAAAACATTTTAAAAGAAAAGATGGAGTGCTATTTTGAGTTATCAATAGTACTTTATAACTATTGTTCAGTTATTGAAGATATACGATTTGTATGTGTCAAGCATGTGTTATTAAATTGTTATACTTGCTGAGCTAGTTATGCTCACTCTTGCTTGAACCATATGAATGCAAAATTAAGACCGAACGTCTCCAAGGATCGAAAAGGATAAGGGAAAAACTAAGGCGATTACTAAGTTGTCTTGTAATAAAGATAGGTCTATTGTTGTAATGTAACTAATATTATGACAAAGAACCTTTGTAATGGGTATAGAACCTGGGAAATGTAAATATTACTTTAAATATATAGAAGTTATGTTCGTTCTTTGAGACTTTTCAATTGAATGAATGTATGAATGTTCTATAGTATAGCACCATCTATCGGGTTGGAAGATACCCGGATTTGGGGGCGCTACATTATTATTATCGGTTCAGTTTACTTCACAACTATTAATTCGTTGTAGAAGTGATGTATAGAGAAAACATTTAATTCTTTTAGCTAATTATATTTATAATTGTTATTACTTGATGGGCACCCAAATACTCATTCTTGCTTTAAATTTAAATGTTTTCAGCTAGACATGATCAACCCGAAGGTTCAGACAAGAACAAGTGAAAAGGAAAGAAAATATAATATGTTTAATGGTATCTTTTGTAATAGTTAAACTGTATTAAGACAATGATATGTATTATGTGACACCCCTAAAACAGGTATACATCACCTATTCTGAGTCGCCAAATACATGGTACATAATACAAATACAAACTTAAATATACAACATGAGCTATAAGTTTTAATACAAATATTGTCTTCTAGACAGTATTCAAACTCAAAATAAGTCCTCAATACATTTATAATCACACTATTTCACAGAATAGTGAGGACTAATAATACAACCATCTGGACCGTCAATCCATTCCCTGACTAGTCCCAGCTATATTCTCATTTCCTGAAGAGAACATTGAAAGAAAGGGTGAGCTCAAGTAGCCCAGTAAGAAATATTATGACTAAGATAATGCAGAATAAATTATCATTAGCCTTCAACAGTATAACAACTGATAGAATATAATAGACAACAAGTTTTAGATCAACAACTGCAACGGAATAAGAAATCCATTAGAAGAGTCAAGTAGAGCATAAAATCTACTATCTTCAATGATTTAAAAGGTTTTTCATCACGTTTATCGCTGAGACTGAGCTTAATAAATAATCCACATCATTAAATCACCCTTGCACTACAGTCCAAGGATATTCTTTAGTATCACGACCACGAATTATCCATGCACTACGGGCCAAAGATAATCGTGTTTTCATCAACGGTTCTGATCATGCCATAAAACAATTCATCTTTGCACCGTTGACCGAAGAGAATCCATAGCCATAATCATACAAAAAACTGTCCATCAATGCACTACGGGCCAATGAGGACTTTTTCCACATCATTTGTAACATTACGGTCATGATTATACCAAATAATTGCTGGTCATAATCATACCAAGTCCATCTATGCACTACAAGCCACATATGACTTTCAACATATTATGAACATAAGGATGATGACAATGATATAAGAATTCAATAAAACAAGTTCAAGGATAAATTTTTAAAGATTTATAATTTAATTTATCCAGAAATCAATAACGTCCACATTGTCAACATGATACTGTTTTGTGGAGTAAAATTCAAGAATACTTAGAAGAATATTTCCATGAAAAGATACTGGATGAAGCACAAATATCAAGGATATTCCACTAATTTCATGGAGTATAGAAGCCAAAACTTTAACCAACTGAGTATAATAGAATATATGAAACCGCAATTGGATTTTTGCCGCCATGCGGTAATCCACGTAGACAGATTATTCCAAATGTAATAATAAAGAATGGAATAATGAAAGAATTCACCAGCGTGCGTAATCCGCAGCAGCATACAGTGTTATTCCAATGTAATAATAAAGAATGGAACCGTGTCATGCGTAACCCATGCATGTGATATTCCAACGAATAATAAAGAATGGAACCAAGTCATGCGTAATCTTCACAGACATGATATTCCAACAGAATAATAACGAATGGAACCAGGTCATACGTAATCGCACATTGCATGGGATGTTTCAATGTAATAATAAAGAATGGAATAACAACAGAATTCACTGTGCATGCGATAGACCGCATAAAAGTTATTCCAACAGAATAATAAAGAATGGAATAACAAAAGAATTTCACTATGTATGCGGTACTTCACATAGACAGGTTATTCCAACATAATAATAAAGAATGGAATAACACCCCTTACGAGTATTAAAAGAAAATAACTCTCTTCATGAATACGAAAGAATAATACCCCTTACGAGTATTGAAAGAAAATAACTCTCTTCATGAATACGAAAGAATAATACCCCTTACGAGTATTGAAAGAAAATAACTCTCTTAATGAATACGAAAGAATAATACCCCTTACGAGTATTGAAAGAAAATAACTCTCTTCATGAATACGAAAGAATAATACCCCTTACCTTAGAAGAAACTGGATATTGGAAAAGTGAGGTAGCAGACTTCTCTTCTTCTTTCTCTCTATAACTTCTCTCTCTAGACTTTCAGTGAATTCGTAAGAAATAATGAAGGAATGAGTTTCTATTTATAGGAGAATGGACTAAATAGTAACTAATTCATGAACGGTCCAGATTGATTTACTTTTAAACGGACTGTCCATATTAATTTACTATTAAAACTTAAAGCAATGGTCCATATTGATTTACTATTAAAACTATAAACCAGCGATCCATATTGATTTACTATTTTAACTTTCCACCAGCGGTCCATATTAATTTACTATTATATCTTCAACCAACGATCCATATTGATTTACTATTATAACTTCAACCAACGGTCTGAAAAATTATAACATCTCCTCATGGAATAATATTGTACCCAAAAATGATTTGGACCGAAAAGAAATATATTTTTCGGGTGAATAATACCCCGTGAATAGTACTTAGGGAATAGTACTCCGACACAAAAGGTGTCCCAAATACCCGAGTGAACAATACTAGAGTGAATAGTAACTAGGTGAATAGTAAGCCGTGAATAGTACTCCGACATGAAAAGTGCCCTGAATACCCGATTGGTCAATATAACCTCCAGACATCAATTATCATCGAAATAAATATCGATTTCTACTAACACTAATAATTCCCACACAATGGAACTATCAATTTCATCTTTAAATAACACGAACTTATTCATTATTAATATTATAACGCACAATATTTAACAACCAGGTCGTTCCCAGAAAAGAGGGGGCTTTCCATTAAGGATTTCTCCCTATTGGCACGCAATTAGATTATCTAACCTCTCCTTGACAGAACTTCTAGACATTGTCAATATTGCAATTTAATAATACTAATGACTTTGTCGTCTCAATTATTGATTTAATAATATAGCATATTATACAAATGATACTGTGATAATAATTGAATCAATAATATGAGAGATATGATCGCAAAGAATTATCAGAGCAATAATTGAGTATAACCGAGTGACTTCTCACGTAGTTAATAATAACCAATACCGGTATGCTACTATGCAACCACAACGTATTACATTTACTTTCTTTTACTACCGGGTAGTTCAAATTTTAACGGTAACTTTTTCACCAAGTTATTTTTATAAAAGATAATTATGTCATTTTCTAAATAAGACAATACTTACATTGTAGGGGTCCACTCAATGATTGTCTTATCGTCGTTTGATTTTTCCGACAAAAGAATATTCCCCACCAATCGAATATTATATAACAACTTGCTTACCTTTGCAAAATTTATAAATATTACCCATAACTATAACATTATATCAAATCCACACCATAATATTAAAAAAAATATTTCGAGAAATTTAAATCTTTATTCATAAAATTTGGGGTCTCACAATCTCCCCTCCTTATGAAATTTCACCCTCGAAATTTATGTACGTACCTGGTATGCTGAAGAGGTGAGGATACCTTGACATTATTTCAGATTCTAACTCTTGAGGTATAACCTTTGAGTGTTGAATACGATCTTTCTTATCCAAGATTTTAACACGTATCTCCTCATACGTTAAATCTTCCGCTATCTCGTCTAGTTCTAATTCAATAATGTGGTTCGGGTCATCCACATATTTACGTAACATCGATATGTGAAAAACGTTATGAACACGCGATATACTTGGCGGTAAAACGAGTCTATAGGCCACAATTCCTACTCGATCGAGGATTTCAAATGGGCCAACTAAATCAAGGGTTGAGATCGACTCTTGCTTCTAGAATAACGCCCTCTTAAACCTTCTTCCTCGTATTCATCAGCTTCGAATGTGTAGCTTGAGCGGATTTATCTTTATCGATTTAAAGTCGATTCTAATCGTATATTTGTTATCTTCATGTGGGTCCCTAGAGTCTTTAACTCTATCTTCATCATTTATAAGTTATACGAAATGGGTTTTTGTGTTATCAACATCGCACTCGTAAACACATATGATCTTCTACTCAACGTGTCAGCTACCACGTTCGCTCTTCCACGATGATATTGAATGGGATAGTCGTAATCTTCAACAGGTCGAGCCAACGTCTTTGGCACATTATATGATCATTTTAGGTAAAGAAATATTTAAGGGTTTTAGAAATGGGTTTTGTACTGGGGTCAATACAAAATTCGATTTCACACTCTGGGGTATAGGACATGAAGTCTTCAACAATACGTCAGGAAATTTATTAACAATAGAAATATCATTCAAAACTGTGACTCTCATCCAAGACTTGGATAGCACATGTAATGAAGGTTTCTCCTAACGGAGTTTCAACCGATAAGTCAAAGTCTAACTTCTCTAGGGTAAAATTTAAACATTGAACGCAAACAAGAGAGATAAAATATTGGGTAGAACCGGTATCTAATAAGGTATAGACTTTGCAAGAATTTATAATTAACTAACCTGTGCTAACATCGTTCGGGTTACTCTCTTTTTGAGAAGTCACGAAAAATGCTCTTCCTGAAACCACCGACTTTGTTTTGTCCGTATCCGCCTTTGGTGCCACCGTCCCGGCTGGACTTAACTTTGGTACACGACAAAATCGGGCTAGGTGACCTTCTTTTCCACAATTATAACATGCTTTGGACTGCATCACGCAGTTTGGACTGATATGTCCCTCCCCTCCGCATTTGAAGCATACAATTGGTGGTCGTTCTCCTTCGTTGAAAACGGGTGTTGGTGCTGCTGTCTTTCCATCGTTGTTGAACCTTCTCTTCTTGAAATTTCAACTCCTATTATCTTAGCCATGATTACCACCAAAGTGGTTACCATTCTTGGCATGATAATTTCCCCCATGATGGTTATCATTGTTCCGATGGCCGTTGCCACTGGTACGATTATTATTGTGTTGTTATTTACCTGAGGATTATTGTCTTCCTGTTGCACATTATTATAGGTATTGATCATTGGTGACTCAACGGTCTCATGTGCTTCATTGCTAATCTCAACATTTTCATATGCCCTTTTCAAACACTATCGCAAAACAATGGTTAATTGACATGCAACATATTATCCCTATACTCTGACCGACTAATTAAATACCAAATAAACTTAGGTAGGTCATACTAACGAAGGAATTCCCCGTATCTCCCCTCCTAGTTCTTGTTTCACATCTCAGCCAGGGATCATATCCTTAAGCTTTGATACCAACTGTGACGCCCCCAAAATAGGTATACATCACCTATTCTGAGTTGTCAAATATATGATACAGAATATAAATACAAACTTAAATATACAACATAAGCTGTGAGTTTTAATACAAATATTGTCTTCTAGACAGTATTCAAACTCAAAATAAGTCCTCAATATATTTATTATCACACTATTTCATAGAATAGTGAGGACTACTAATGCAACCATCTGGACCGTCAATCCAATCCCTGACTAGTCCCAGCTATATTCTAATTTCCTGAAGAGAACATTGAAAGAAAGGGTGAGCTCATCTAGCCTAGTAAGAAATATTATGACTAAGATAATGCAGAATAAATTATAATTAGCCTTCAACAGTATAACAACTGATAGAATATAATAGACAACAAGTTTTAGATCAACAACTGCAGCGGAATAAGCAATCCATTAGAAGGGTCAAATAGAGCATAAAATCTACTATTTTCTATGATTTAAAAGGTTTTTCATCACGTTTATCGCTGAGACTCAGCTTAATAAATAATCCACATCATTAAATCATCCCTGCACTACAGGCCAAGGATATTCTTTAGTATCACGATCATGAATTATCCATGCACTACGGGCCAAAGATAATCGTGTTTTCATCAACGGTTCTGATCATGCCATAAAACAATTCATCTTTGCACCCTTGGCCAAAGAGAATCCATAGCCATAATGTGACACCCCCAAATCCTGGTTACCTGACTCCCAAGTTTGGTGTTCACGATCCACAATATAAATAACATTTAACTACCCATAATATATATAGATATTATCTTACATAAGTTTTTATCAGAGTTTTATAATACATCACCCAGGTTTTCTAACCTTAACTTTACAAACATACCTTTTAGTTATACAAAAAGGGTTTACAATACAACATAATAAATATGTTTAACATAACTAATTTATAACTACGCCTTTGCCTTTTATTCTTCTTCACAAAGACCTCCTCGCAACTTCGTCCCCTAGTCAAATGTTTTATTTAGCAAGGGTGAGCAACAAATTTGCCCATAAGTTAATACATACAATAAATGTATAAGTATTCAAATCACCGACTATCTATTTTGATAGAATGAAACCAAAGTTCGGGAACTTTGAAATAATCAACAAATTGTTATTCAATAACAAGTCTTCTCATATTCTATACAACATAATAACTCAATAATGAAAGAGTACAACTCTTTCAAAGTTTCTACGATATTCAAATGAATAATCAATAATCAATTCTATGAATGAAATATTTCTCCAGATTTATACTGAGTGATCACACAAGATCTTTGAACTTAATTTCTGCATCTATCAAAGATACTCAAACTTCTGCATCTATCAAAGATTTACTTTGATATATACTCGTGTGTATCGAGATAACCATAAAGATTAAATCATACCCTCTCTGCAAGTACTCGAGAGCCGCCCAACTCTTTGTACCCTATATTATGCATAATACTTAAAATCACAAGAATTCTGGCCTAATTCACGACCAATAAAATGTTCCTTTATATAAAAGGTTGTTCTTCCTCGCCTTGGAATCAAATGTTTGATTTTTACAACGAAATACCGATTTCAAATTCTATTTACTTCTCGATCTTAGCCAAAATAATTGGCATCGATCTATCAATAATAATTGAATTCTCTTCTCGAACCTATCAAGTTCTAAACCAATATTCGCCAGCCGTAATAATTAGCTAAGATATTTCTCAAAGATAATTTGACAATAAATGAAATTATCTCAGATTGTCAATTCTAACTTCTACAGATATGAATATCCAACAACAGCTTATTCTACAAATATATATTTCCAATCAATAATTCAATTTGAATTATTAAGCATGCACTAACTGCGAATAATCAACAATAAATTCTCGGATGTGGTGTAATTAGCAATAATTAACCACTACAATAATTGAATAAATTTAACTCAAGGTTGAGTTAGAACTTGCCTCTTCTCACCGATTACATACCTACACAATATACTTATCTCAAGCGTTTGAAAGACCTATAACCAATAATATCTATTCTAACAATTAGCACAATAATTCATATAACACACAACACCGTAATTCATAGTCAAATTTCTCCTAGACACATTACCATTATTAGCACAACAAATGTTGTTTATAACATATATAAACACTTAACAAGTCAAACTAATTCAGTCTGGTTGGACTTCGGTCCATTCTCGGTGTTCTGGTCACCCTATCCGACAATTAACACATTGATTGTCCATTAAACTTGGTCTCTAAGCTTCAATATTAATTTAGATAAGTCAATTATCAATTATAATATTTTTCTAAGCTTTTAATAATTATCAAGCAATTATTATAATTTATAATAACTTTTCAAACATCTAATCATTTTTAAATGATTTAATTATCAAATAATCTTATCATTATTAATATTTAATAATATTAAAATATTAATAACATACTTGTCAAAATATTAAAGTTATTATCAATAACTTAAAATATTTCTAAATCAACAATATTCCACTTAAATGATTTTTAAAGTAATAAAAATCATTTTAAATCACCACCATTAATATATAAATATTAATGAAATTATCATCTAAATATTAAAAGTCATTAATTATAACTTAAAATATTTTAAAACTATTTTTCTCATTGTTAAATGATTTTTAAATCAATAAAATCATTTTTAATTCATTTATTTAATATCATAATTAAATAAATCAAATATCATTAATATTAATTTATTAATGAAAATTCTCCAAAAATATTGAAAATTATATTTTATAATTTAAAATATTTTCTAACACTTTATTCTCAATTAAAATGATTTTTAAATCATTTAAATCATTTAAATCATTTTATCTTATTTATTTAATTGAATAATCAAATAAATCTAATATCATTAATATTAAATTATTAATGAAAATTCTCCAAAAATATTAAAAGTTACATTTTATAACTCAAAATATTTTTAAATACAATAATCTTATTTAAAATAATTTTCATAATATTAAATCATTTTCTTCTAATTTATTTAATACACTAATTAAATAAATTAAATACCTTTAATATTTAAATAATTATAAATATTAAAGAAAAAAATATCCCAATTGGTCAGAAATTATTTTTCATAATTTAAAATAATTTTTAAAACTATTTTTGGTAATTTTAGAATTTATTTCTAATCTTTATTAATTTCCTAATATTCGAAAATAAAATTAATTAAAACCGTCATTATTAGCCTATAATTACACACAAAGCGTCATTGTTGGTGTTCTTGGCTCAAGAACACCGACAAATTGACGTAGCTCAAGGGGTCAACTTTGACCGTTAATAATTTCCAATCTGCTCATGTTCTGGGCTTTCTAAAACTTTGGTATTGTAGTATTAAGGTAACACTACAACACCCAACCAATACTTTGGTCAAACAACATCACAACAAGGAGATCAAAGCCTCCAAAGTTGTCACCAGCAATTTCGGCCAAAAACAGATTCGAGTTGCCACTTTCAAGCTTAATTTAATCTATGTTCGTCTTATTTTAAGTCGTTTGATGGCTCAAAGTTATAGTACTAGTATCAAGGTACATTACTAAAACATAAAATCAAAGTTATCATCAATGTAATCAACCTACAAGACACGGTCAAAGTATGTCAGACAGCTCGTTGCCCAGAATTCTGGGTTTTACCCAGATTTTCAAAATCTGCTTGAGACGCTTACTTTGACCAAATTTTCTGAGCAATCCAAAGAGGTTATAAGCCTTCTATGAACCCAGATCTATATCCCACATAACCAAATTCCACAAGATGTACTAATACAAAACATCAAACACTAAATGGATCGACAGATCGATCATTACAAAACTTGTCGACATTGATTTCAACGTTACTGGGTCGCCTGAAAAGTCACTCAGTCGATCAATCCTTGGCCAATCGGTTTTTGATTGCTAATAACTCCCGATCCGCACATCATTTAGCAAAGAATATCAACTACTGATTAAAGACCTCCTACCAAAGCTACCAATAAAAATATAAAACAAGAAAAAATCAAAAACAGACACGGATCTATGGTACCTGACATTAGCTTGTCAGACCACAGATAGTATTCTTGACAGTTTTTGAAAAACACCATTTTAAAGCCAGTTGATGTTATGGATCCGTGTTATATCAACATAGATCAACTAAAAACATCTTCTAGCAATATCTTAAACACATAAACACAAAAATTTCTCAAGCAACAAAGATCAAAAATAAAAATAGGATTATACGTTTCTAGCTTCGATTCTTGATCTTAATCCTCAAATCTGTTATTGGTTGATCTATGACCTGAATTTAGGACCGATATACTTCTAATTTTCTTGAGGTCTTGTATGGGAAAGAGTTGGTGAGAGCTAAGTTTACAAAATGTCTAAATTATGGACTTTTTCTCTCTAAACTTATATATAATGCTTGATGTTTCTTTGGTCGATCATTTGGACGATTTTGGTCAACCGATTTTCTCGAGATTTTATGTTGCAAAAGTCAAGAGAGTTGGTGACCTAATAAAGTTGTTGGACAATTTTGCAAATTAACTTAAAAAAATCCATAAAGGGCATTTAGGTCATTTCCAATTTTTTCTAGAATTTGAACTTTATGAAACCCTTAGGGTTTAGGGTTTGGACAATAAGGTTTAGGGTTTGAACCCTTTAGGTCTAAAATTCTAATTCCCATAATTTGCAAATTTAGGGTTTAATTAGAAAATAAATTTTCTAAAATAAAATTAGGGTTTCTAAAATAGAAATTTAAATTACAAAAATATAATTAGTGATTTCTAATCATATTTATGTTTACAAACACTTTAGGCATGCTAATAAAATTAGGGTTGCCTAATTAGGGTTTACAATTCCCTGCTTTTGAAATTAGGGTTTCCTGCGTCATAATTAGGGTTTTAATTGTACAATTTATTTTCTAAATTTAAGATTAGGGTTTTAAATCCCTTATTAAGGTTTATTAATATTAAACCTTATCCGGTCCAAAACATCGATCAACATTTCTATACAAATCCAAACACATAATCAACAATACAATTATTTTAATTGTATTTTCACCTAATCCTATCCAAAAATTAGGGTTAGGTTTTTCTAAAGTCATTAAGCACAACTCTACTCTAATTTCTCAAATAAAAACATATATTGACTAATTCTAGAGACTTGTCTCACAAATTCTTAGTACAATATTAACAGTCAATATTAAAAAAAAAAATTATTCGTAAAATTTTAATTATTCGAAATCTCGGGTTATCACATTCACCCCTCCTTAAAAGGATTCCGTCCTCGAAATCACCGCTTTCTTATTCTCTATAATCTTTTAAAGTTGTATCATCAATTCATTTTTAACAACACAATATTACTTTGTGTTTCACATTCTAACCTGTGACTTAAATCTATAAAAGAAAACAGTTCACAGAATTATCTAACTCATATTTCTCGCGAAATTAAATTTTCTAAACGAAATCGTTACCTGCTGCCACCTCTTGAGTAGCCACTGTATCAAGCGCCGTCATGTTAAATGTACGGGCCGTTGGTCTTCCTGGCGGTGCAGGTCCTCGAATTGCCAAGGTTCCACTACCAGGTTCTTTGTTGACGCTTTCCTTCTCAGCATTTCTCTTCGGACAATTCCTTACCAAATGATCAGTTGATCCATAGGCATAACAACCTTGTATCTTCTTCGGATTGGGACAATTTGGCGACATATGCCCCTCTTGTCCGCAGTTGTAACAAACTCCCTTCTTCTTTAGATAAACTCCAGCATGATCCTTCCCACAATTTGCACAAGGCCCTCCTCCTTTCTTATTCCCTTCAGTTTTACTACCCGATTGGGTATTCTCGCTCCACTTCCTCTTGTTTGGATTACTACCACCACTGCTTCCACCTTCATTGGTCTTCTTCTTCTTCTCCTGATGAAAACGAGATGCAGCCTCGCTTCCTCCTTCCGCAATTAATGCTTTCTCCAATAGAGCCGCAAAAGTGTTGATTTGTAGCACAACTACTTTGTTATAAATCCCCGGCTTCAACCCATTCTCAAACCTTCTCGCTTTTCTTGCTTCTGTATCCACCTGATGAGGTGCAAATCGCGCCAATTCATTGAATTTAGCAAGACATCTTCAAATGCATACAAATTCTCCCGCTTAAGTTCCAAGAACTTAACTTCCATCCGAAACTTGCATACTCGGTGAGAAGTAGTTCTCAAAGAACAACTCCTTAAATCTTGTCCACAATACCACCTCTGTATCAAATTTCTTGCTTGGTTTGTCTCCCACCAATAATTGGCTTCTCCTTCATCAAATAAGTTGCAAAGCCGTCTTTTGCTCTTCTCGCCACCAAGCACAATCACGAACGCTTTCTCCATTTCTTTCACCCAAGTTTGGGCTTCGATCGGATCCGTAGTCCCTTGAATTCAAGCGGTCCCACCGCTTTAAAATCCTTGAAATTAGCCAATCGCCATTACCGGCCGATTCCTTACTCTTCCCTTGCAGGAGTTCATTTTTCCATAGCTTCTTGCTATCATATTTGCAAAATTTTGCATCGGTCACTTGACCTCCTTCATTATTCACTATCGACTGCTCTCTTTGGTTTCGATTCGCACGCTTAGGCGCATGATCCGATTTAAATGAAAATCTTATATTAATATTCTTTCTCTATACAAATTCTTAACACAATAAGAATTCAACACATAATTTTCAAGTATTCGCATATTTATTCAAATAGCACATAGTACTTATAAGTACTCTAACACATTTTTACTATCCTGTTAAAATATTTTAGGATTACGTTCACAACTTTACAAAGTTGCAATTCTCCAACTTTACACAAAAAGTTGACATTCTCCATTTTCAAATTACCATTTCCAGCTTCATCAAACTTACCACACTTATGAGTTCATTAACTTGCCACAATTATATTAGTGTATGAACTTATCCTAAATCGAACCTTTGGCGTCCATTCATTTGAGGGTTCAAAACATTTCATATAATTATGAGTCATTAATTTATCTTAATCTTATATTCATATAGAAAATAAAGATTTTATTCATAAAACATATATTTACATATGTTTACACATTGTCCTCGATATTACAACGCTTAATATCAAAAGCTTCTACCAAAAGATACTACACTTATATCTTAATTATCTATCGACCACTGCCTTCTCCAGTCTTCTTCTTGCTAGGACACTTATTGAATCCGTGCCCCGTTTGCCCACAGTGAAAAACACTTCCTCATATTCGCTTAGGACAATGCAACGAGATATGTCCTTCCTCTACATATTGAAGGCGGATATTCTTCCACATCATGCATTCCCTAATGTGAGTCTTTCCACACTTGATACAAGCTTGCTTCTTCTTCGGGTTTGGATTTCCAGAGTTGTCGCTGTCTTTGTTTCTCTTCCTTTTCTTCTTGTCTTTCTTGCTGGTTCCTTCAATCATTTCACGTAATACCCGCTCCGTCTTCCACAACTCCTCCAAGAGAAATACCTTGCTTCGGAGTTCCTGGACTTCCACAGATAGCTGATCTTGTTCACCAACCTTGATCTTATTCTTCGGCCCACCTTAATCGGCTCGGACTACTCCTCCTCATCTCCACTTAGATACATCTCAGGGATAATCGTCATGATCACTCCCAAGATTAACCATTGGTTCATCTTCTCCCAACTTCTCAATCGATTCGCTTTGTCTTTGGCACCCCTGGCCATCGCAATCGTGCAACAAATTAGCCAGATCTCCGCACTCTTTTACCTTCTTCGGACATCCTATAATAATTTTGAACAACTTGATTAGTACTTCACCAAGAAAAAAACTTCTCACACTATGTGTCCACTTTTCTCACTATCGCACTTTTGGCAATCTCTCTCTTAGTACTCTATTTGAGTATTCTCTATCTCGCTTTTGGTTATAATCCTAGGGTTTTTCCCCACCCCACTTAAGGTTTATAACCTCATACTCTGATACTAAACTCGTGACGCCCCAAATCAAGGTTACGACTCCTTAGTTTGGTGTTCACGATCCACAATATAAATAACATTTAACTACCCATAATATATATAGATATTATCTTACATAAGTTTTTATCAGAGTTTTATAATACATCACCCAGGTTTTCTAACCTTAACTTTACAAACATACCCTTTAGTTATACAAAAAGGGTTTACAATACAACATAATAAATATGTTTAACATAACTAATTTATAACTACGCCTTTGCCTTTGTTCTGCTTCACAGCACCTCCTGCAACTTCGTCCCTAGCTGAAATGTTTTATTTAGCAAGGGTGAGCAACAAATTTGCCCCGCAAGTTAATACATACAATAAATGTATAAGTATTCAAATCACCAGACTATCTATTTTGATAGAATGAAACCAAAGTTCGGGGAACTTTGAAATAACTGAACAAATTGTTATTCAATAACAAGTCTTCTCATATTCTATACAACATAATAACTCAATAATGAAAGAGTACAACTCTTTCAAAGTTTCTACGATATTCAAATGAATAATCAAGAATCAATTTTATGAATGAAATATTTCTCTAGATTTATCTTTGAGTGATCACACAAGATCTTTGAACTTAATTTCTGCATCTATCAAAGATACTCAAACTTCTCGCATCTATCAAAGATTTACTTTGATATATACTCGTGTATCGATAACCATAAATATTAAATCATACCCTCTCAAGTACTCGTAGCCTTGCCAACTCTTTGTACCCTATATTATGCATAATACTCAAAATCACAAGAATGACATTCGAATTCACGACCAATAAAATGTTCCTTTATATAAAAGGTTGTTCTTCTCGGTCTTGGAATCAAAAGTTTGATTTTTACAACGAAATCTTTGGGATTTCAAATTCTATTTACTTCTCGATCTTAGCGAAATAATTGGCATCGATCTATCAATAATAATTGAATTCTCTTCTCGAACCTATCAAGTTCTAACCAATATTCGTCTAGCTAGAATAATTAGCTAAGACATTTCTCAGTATAATTTGACAATAAACAGGAATTATCTGTATTGTCAATTCTAACTTCTACAGATATGAATATCCAACAACGCTTATTCTACAAATATATATTTACAATCAATAATTCAATTTGAATTATTAAGCATGCACTAACTGCGAATAATCAACAATAAATTCCCTGGATGTGGTGTAATTAGCAATAATTAACCACTACAATAATTGAATAAATTTAACTCAAGGTTGAGTTAGGGAACTTGCCTCTTCCGCTGATTACAGCTACACAATATACTTATCTGCGTTTGAAAGACCTATAACCAATAATATCGGTCTAACAATTAGCACAATAATTCACATAACACACAACACTGTAATTCACAGTCAAATTTCTCCTAGACACATTACCACATAGCCACAACAATGTTTATAACATATATAAACACTTAACAAGTCAAACTAATTCAGTCTGGTTGGACTTCGGTCCATTCTCGGTGTTCTGGTCACCCTATCCGACAATTAACACATTGATTGTCCATTAAACTTGGTCTCTAAGCTTCAATATTAATTTAGATAAGTCAATTATCAATTATAATATTTTTCGGAAGCTTTTAATAATTATCAAGCAATTATTATAATTTATAATAACTTTTCAAACATCTAATCATTTTTAAATGATTTAATTATCAAATAATCTTATCATTATTAATATTTAATAATATTAAAATATTAATAACATACTTATCAAAATATTAAAGTTATTATCAATAACTTAAAATATTTCTAAATCAACAATATTCACTTAAATGATTTTTAAAGTAATAAAAATCATTTTTAAATCACCACCATTAATATATAAATATTAATGAAATTATCATCTAAATATTAAAAGTCATTAATTATAACTTAAAATATTTTAAAAACTATTTTTCTCATTGTTAAATGATTTTTAAATCAATAAAATCATTTTTAATTCATTTATTTAATATCATAATTAAATAAATCAAATATCATTAATATTAATTTATTAATGAAAATTCTCCAAAATATTGAAAATTATATTTTATAATTTAAAATATTTTCTAACACTTTATTCTCAATTAAAATGATTTTTAAATCATTTAAATCATTTTATCTTATTTATTTAATTGAATAATCAAATAAATCTAATATCATTAATATTAAATTATTAATGATAATTCTCCAAAAATATTAAAAGTTACATTTTATAACTCAAAATATTTTTAAATACAATAATCTTATTTAAAATGATTTTTCATAATATTAAATCATTTTCCTCTAATTTATTTAATACACTAATTAAATAAATTAAATACCTTTAATATTTAATTAATTATAAATATTAAAGAAAAAAATATCCCAATTAATTAGAAATTATTTTCATAATTTAAAATAATTTTTAAAACCATTTTTGGTAATTTTAGAATTTATTTCTAATCTTTATTAATTTCCTGAATATTCAGAAAATAAAATTAATTAAAACCGTCATATTAATAGCCTATAGCGACACAAAGCGTCATTGTTGGTGTTCTTGGCTCAAAAACACCGACAAATTGCATAGCTCAATTCAACTTTGACCGTTAATAATTTCCAATCTGCTCATGTTCTGGGCTTTCTAAAACTTTGGTATTGTAGTATTAAGGTAACACTACAACACCGAACCAATACTTTAATCAAACAACATCACAACAAGGAGATCAAAGCCTCCAAAGTTTAAAGACTCTAACCTCGTATTCAAACAAGCTCACGATCCTATCATCATCATAAGCATTCTATAACTATTTCAAATAATAAATCATACATTGTTCATTATAATAAACAAAATTGTCTCATTATACATGGTCCCAAGGTCTCTCTAACCTTAACTTTAAATACACCATTTATAATACAAATAGTTTACTCAAGAAATTCCATTGGATAATAACTAATTTAACATTCATTCTAAAATTACTCCCGGATCTTGCCCTTGCCTCTTGTCCTTCACATTAGATCCTTCTGACTTAATCGAAAAATAGAGGTCATGATATAGCAAGAGTAAGCAACTAATTTGCTTCACAAGTTTATAAAGACAAAGGATATATATCATGACTTAGAAAGAAATATTGCCTTCAATGTTCAACAATAATATAAGATTGTGGAGGAACATGAATTAATAATCAACAATTGAATATTCGATAATTTAATAACATGAACCGAGTGGTTTTGAATAACCATGAACATTTGCCAAGGTGCTCAAAGATTTAAATCGACCTTTTAAAAAGTTTTGGTATTCAAGGATCACCTTTCATACCCCGTGATTTATGCATAAACACTTAATAATCCGACATCGATATCATGCCTTAATCAAATTTGTCCATTTCTCACCAAGAGTTCTTACCATATCAATTAATAAGAACAGCTTATTTAAAATCCATTTGATTTAACAAATTTAGACATACTTGATCTAGTCGATACAATTAGCATAGATCTATCCCATAAATAGCTTCATAAATGAAGAACTTTAATTTAATTCACAGCTTCAATGGCAAGAGAATCTAATTCATCAAGCACAAAGTGCTAATTTCAATAATTTGATAAAGACGTGAATAATCATCAATAATTATTCACTAACATGCTTTTGAAAATAATAACTCAAGTTGAGTTAGGAAACTTGCCTCGATCGTAGGTTACAGCCTACGTAAATAAATTTCTATCCACTATGTAGTTAAATTATCTTCCTTTGAGAGACCTATAATTAGTCTTTCAATTAGTCAATGCATAACATCGATTATGTAATCACATAGATATCATACATTACAATAAGTTCTTATAAACATTATCATGCCTAGATAGTGTTATTATTAATTAACGACTACCTTTAATTCACATAATATTATTAACTTAGATAATATTAATTCACCTTCTAGTATTATTGGTTCACTAATAATACTTTAAATCATTTACCAACATTTTATTCACTTACTAATATTATTAATCATTTAATAATATTTTATCCCTTTACTAATATTATTAATCATTTAATAATATTTTATTCACTTACTAATATTATTAATCATTTAATAATATTTTATTCACTTACTAATATTATTAATCATTTAATAATATTTTATTTAATTTCTAATATTATTATTTAATAATAATACTCTAATCTAATATTTTTATTTACATAACAACATCATATTATAATATTATTAGTATTATAATAATATTCCAATGATTTATTAAATTAATAAATAATTTATTCTAATTGTTCATCCTTTAATAACCTCTTATTTAATATCCATAAAAGGTCATAAGTAATATTTATTATTATAAATTACCAAAATGCCCTAAGATAGTCATGATATAATATATTATGAGCATTCAAGCATAAAAATCATATTTTTCTCATTAAAGGCATCATTTAACTATTTATTTCCTTTTATTCATAACCTAATCATTTTTAGGAAAAATAGTAAACTGATTCCAAAATTTCTCAGCTTCTGGATTTTAATAGAATATGAACCAACAATGATCCTCTAATTTTTCTGGAATTTTAGAAAATGATTTACTATTTTTAAAGTGTCCAAAACACTCGGATCTTGCTCTATTTTTCATAAATTGAGTTTTACTCAGAAAAATCTGAAATTTCAGGGGTATGCTCTCTTAACATATATGAAGCTACTGTAAAATTTTGGAATTTTCCAAGTATATACACAAAGGAGATATTCGTAGGATAATATTTATGGAGTCCTTTACTAAATAGTCATTACGCACAATATATAACTCAAACGTGTCCGCTCTTTTTCCTACGCCAGAGATAACTTCATAAGGTACCTCTGTAATATTTTTCCAGATTTTTACAAGATAAGGAACTGACCAAACAGCCTCATGAAAAACAAGTCAAGAGTGATTTAGAGTTTCAAAGCTTTAGCATATATAAAGTGGACTGCTTTTGGAAAAAAAATCTCAAAGGTTTCAAAACTTACTAGATTTGTGATTCACCACTTGGGTTTACTAGATAACTCATGTATCTAGCACCCCCTTCGACGGATCATAATTCCAAGTTGTAGAACTTGAGTTACACAAGATTTAGTGGGAGAAAACAAGAGTTTTCACCCTTGGAGAACATATGCTCATTTTCTTCCTCTAAGCCTTAGATCCAACACTCAAGATACTTAGTTCCATGCATGATGGTATGTATAACTAGTGTATCTTGAGTAGTTGTACATAACCCCATCAAAACTCAAGCTATCAAAACAAGGTAAGAGAAGAAGATGAAGGTACATTATACCTTGACTTAGTGGCTACCTTCCTTGATTTTCCAAAGTAACTAATAAACTTAGGGGGCATAAACCACTAGAACTCCTATAATTCTTCTTCCTATGGTCCAAAATTCTCTTTTTCTTTTCTCTCTTTGAAGTTGGCTAGCTTGGGAGCAAGAGATAGAAGAAGAAGATGAAGAAGATGGAGAGAAATGAAATGTTGGAATACGAAATGAAGTGTTGAAGAATGAGATGTGCATTCAAAATGTAATGGGCAATTCATTATTAATTCTCCCACAATCATTTTGTTGCCCATTAGGTAAAACACTTTGTATTATTACTTACCTTAGGCTAAACATGATTAAATGTGCATAATGGAGTGGCAAACAAATGGGAGCCTTACAACATTGTCCTTATGTTTAATCATGTCTACTAATGGACAAGCTAGATTAATTATTCCACTTAGGATCCTCATAATATCCACCATTTAGCTTTTATTTTAAATGCCAAATTTTGATTAATCAAATGTCTAGAATACCCCAAATCAAGTGGGCTAAGTATTGATTACATTTTATTTTCCTCGGGCTTTTCTTTTAATTGATTTGGGCTAGATAAAAACATAGTCCAACAATTTTAATAATGTTACCCAATTTGATAATTTAGGGCTTTCATCTCCAATCATATGAAGTTTAATTACTTATACATATGATTTTATCTCATAACCTAATTAGATTTACAAGAATTAGGTTTAAAATTATTAGTCACTTGAAATACTAAGTTTACCCACTTAAGTTAGTATACATATAAAATACTAACTTTTTCGTGTTACCATAACCCTTAGGTTATTTAATATCCTTACCTAATGTATAATTAGGTCACAAGGCTTTCATTTTTAATGAAATCCATAAATGTATGTATCCATATATAACACAAAGTTTAAAAAAATGTACATACATACATGGTGACTTAAAATTCACTATTATTACATCCTCCCCTTTATAAGAATTCCGTCCCCTAATTACATATAAGGTTACTCAAAAAGGTGTGGGTAATTTTCTTTATCCTTTCTTCAAGTTCCCACGTAGCTTCTTCAAAGATTGTGGTTCCTCCAAAGAACTTTTTACGTAATGTATAACCTTATTTCGCAATTTCTCGCTCTTTTCATCTAAAACTTCAATCGAATTTCTCTCGCACGATAAATCTTTTTCGACCAATTGGCTCGCACGATATCACATGCTTGTAATCGTGCTTATATGGTCGTAGAGATCGATACATGAAACACATTATGAATATGTTCCAGCTTTAGAGGTAGAGCTACCTCAGACGCCACTTCGCTTATCTTCTTCAAGATCTCAAAAGGTCCAATAAATCTTTGACTCACTTTTACCTTTCTTTCCAAACCTTATCTTTCCTTTCCAAGGAGATACTTTCAAAATGCATGGCTTCCCACCTCAAAATCTCGCTTCTCATGCGATGTAAGTCTCCAGATACTTCTTCCCGCGATCTTGAGCGCTACCACCGGCCTCTAATCACCTTAATGGTCTCTACTATTCTCACGCACCAGCCTCGTCCCAATAGCTTGACGCTCACCCACTTCATCCCAAAGATAAGGCGCTTCTACATTTCCTTCCATATGCTGCTTCAGACGGCAAGATTCCGATGTCAAGCGTAGTAGCTATTGTTGTATGCGAACTCTACCAATGGAAGATGATCCTCCCAACTACCCTTGAAGTCCATCACACAAGCTCCGAGCATGTCTTCAAGTGTTTGAATCGCTCTCTCGCTTTTGCCCATCGGCTCATGGATGATACGCGGTGCTCATCCGTAGTCATGTCCCCATTCTTTCCTCAAGACTCTTCCGTAAGTTTGACGTGAATCGCGGATCCCTATCCGGCTACAATAGATATTGGTACGCCATGTCTCGATATAATTTCTTTGATATATAATTTGGCTAATCGTCCAGATTATACCGATCTTGATCGGCAAAAAGTGAGCCGATTTCGTGAAGACGATCTACGATCACCCATATGGCATCGTGGTCCCTTTTATGCTTGTCTGAAGTCCCACCACAAAATCCATCGTGATGTGCTCCCATTTCCACTCGAATCTCTAAAGGTCGTAATAATCCACTTGGCCGTTGATGCTCGCTTGACTCTCCGACAAGTTAGACATCTCACGACACATTCTCGCAACATCTCTCTCATGTTTGGCCACCAAAAGTGTCGACGTAAGTCTTGATACATTTTTGTGCTTCCTCGGGTGTATCGAGTACCTCAGATTGTGTGCTTCTTGCGTAATCTCTTCTTAGTTCTCGTATTAATCTGCACCCAAATTCGCCCTTCAAATCTTAGCAATCCCGGCACCATCAATCTTGTATTTCAATTCATCCCTTCACCTAACCATTTTCGATGTCGCCGCAATCTTCGCCCTTCTCTTGAGCCTCTTTAACCTTATCTAATAAAGTAGGCTCACGCCACAAGAAATAATTTCTCATTGATTCCATCGGACACTTAACCTCTAAGTCAAGTCGCTCAAATCCTTCACCAATTCCTCTTGAATGGTTAACTTCAATAACTTCTCTCGCTTTTTTTCTCGCCAAGGCATCACCACTACATTTGCTTTGCTCGGATGGTATAGTAATCTCACAATCATAATCCTTGATCAATTCTAGCCATCTACCACGCCTCATATTTAGCTCCTTCATGGTGAAGATATACTTTAGACTTTTATGATCTCAGATATATCTCACACTTCTCCCATACAAATAGTGCCTCCAAATTTTCAAGGCAAAACTATCATCCGCTAACCTGTGTCATGAGTCTGATAACCCTTCTCATAGTCCTTTAGTCGACGTGAAGCGACGTAATGACCTTGCCATGTCGCATCAAGACACGCCCAAGACCTTGTGTGACGATCACTATACACTATAAATCCTCCCGTGTTGTCCCAAGAAAGCCAACACAGTGCTCGACCGAGCCTCTTCTTCAATTCCATGAAACTCGTTTCACATTTTTCCGTCCCAAACGAACTTCACCGCCTTTCTAGTAAGGTTGGTCAATGGCGATGCTACCTTTGAAAAATCTTGGATGAATCTTCGATAGATCCTCGCTAATCCCAAGAAACTCCTAATTTCGCTTGTCTTTTGGTCGCTCCCAGCTGATAACGCTTCTACTTTTGGCCGGATCTACCAAACACCATCTTTGTCGATAACGTGACCTAAAAACCGCACTCTCCGCAACTAAAATTCACACTTGGAGAACTTTGCATACAACTTCTCCTCCTTAACGCCTCCAACACTTTCCTTAGATGTTCAACCGTGATCTTCCTCTCGCTCTCGAATATACCGTAATGTCGCCGATGAACACGACAACAAACTTATCCAAATACCGCTTAAACACTCGCTCATCAAATCCATGAATGTCATTGGTGCATTAGTTAACCCAAAAGACATTACCGTAAACTCAAAGTGTCCATACCGAGTTCAATGCCGCCTTTGGAACATCCTCATGTCTCACCTTCAACCAGGATAACCACCCCTCAAGTCAATTTTTGAAAAGTATTTTGCCCCTTCAACCGATCAAACAAATCGTCGATCCCGGCAACGGTATTTATTCTTAATGGTGACCTTGTTCAACTCTCTAGTAGTCGATATAAAGTCTTAATGACCCATCCTTCTTCTTTACGAAATAAGACCGGTGCTCCCCATGGTGATACGCTTGGTCGAATGTATCCCTTTATTTAACAACTCTTTTAGTTGAACCATCGCCTTTCATTTCTACAGAGCCATACGACACGGGCGCTTTGGATACCGGTGATGTCCCCGGCGCCAAATCGATAACAAACTCTATCTCTATCCGTGGCAATCCTTAATTTCTTCCGGAAAACGCCAACGAATTCCTTTACAATAGGTATTTGACCCAGCTTCACCTCGATTCTCATGGGTATCCACAACGTGAGCCAAATAACCTATACAACCCTTCCTAAGCAACTTCCTTGCTTGCATCATCGCTCGACAACAAGATTGTCTTCAAGCGATTTATCGCCATGAAATACCACCTTTGACTTATTCTGAGTCTTTAGGTATACGCACTTTTTCTTACAAATAATGACCGCCCCATGACTTGATAACCAATCCATCCCAAGGATTACATCAAACTCTCCAAGACTTAATTCCAGATCAAATCCACGTTAAGCTTAAACCCTCTTACATTAGCACAACAGCCCTATAGATGTAGTCTACAGTGATAATTTCTTTGTTTGCTACTTCTACATTCATAGGGTGTTCTAATAGTTCATGAGGTAAACTTAATCTTTGAGCAAATTCATCGATACAAAAGAACATGAAGCTCCTTAATCGAATAACACATAGGCATTTATATCATTGATCGAATTATACCGACACCACCTCCCCGGATGCCACGACATCTTGCACCGCCATATTGAATGTCCGTGTTGCTTGGCTTTGTTTGGGTCAATGGTCCTCCACCGGTTGTCTTAGTGTTATTGCCTCATTGCCATTTCCGCCATCCGTGCTTTTCTTCTTCTAAATCTTTGATCCGATGTCCCACTTCACCACAATTAAAGCAACCTCCTTTCTTCACCTTAGTACAATTGGGTGAGGTATGCCCTTCTTGCCCACATGTATAATATATATCGCTTTCCTTTCAAGCACTCCCGAGTGACCCTTTCCACAGCTCCCACACAATCGACTTCTTTTTTGTTGCACACTTCCTCACAGATCTCCAGATTACATTACCCCCCATCGCTTCCATTTCCGCTTCTTATTGTTGCTACCGCCATCGCTAACATTTTGATTCCCACCTTCTCGATTTCTTCTTATTCTTCTCCTCCCGATCAGATCTTGAGACCGCTTCGCTTCTCCTTCCGCTATAAGAGCTTTTTCCAACAGAGTTGAGAATGATGGGATTTGTAAAACCGCTACCTTACTATAAATCCACCAGCTTTAGTCCATTTTCAAACCTTCGCTTTCTCACCTCTCGTGTCCACGATGTGGAGCGAATCGCCAATTCATTAAATTTCGCAAATATACTCGACATCGACATATTCTCCTGCTTTAGTTCCAAGAACTTGATCTCCATTCTTGCTTGAACGCTCTCGTGGAAGTAGTTCTCAAGAACAACTTCTTGAATGCTTCCCAAGTCACGATTCCAGCCCCAAACTTTGTTCTCGCTGGCATCCCACCAATAGTTAGCCTCACCCTTCATTAAGTAGGTAGCAAAATGGTCTTCGCTTCTTCCGCTACTCTAGCAATAACGGCGGCCTTCTCAATCTCCTTTACCCACATTTGGGCTTCTATCGGGTCTCATTGTTCCTCCTCGAACTCCCATGGGTCCTACTTCCTTGAAGTCTTTAAAGTTGACTAGTTGGGTGCTCGCCGATTTCCTCAGTTGAGCTTGATTCTCATGGCTTCAAATCCATCATGTTAATAAAATCTTGCATTGGGTTTTGTTGAGATCCCATTTGCATTTATTAATCGACTCTTCAATATCTTGGTTCCTCAGTCCACGCTCCATACGCCATTATCTAGTGAAACAAAATTCTAACACGTTACTCGGATTTATTATCATATGATTACTTAGTATGTAATACGCTATTTATTTAAACAATCGATGATCATTATGTGAGAGTTTTAAGTTACCGAGATTTGGAAGTCTTTCTCCCGCTTAGTGGGTTAAGTTTGTTTTTAAAGAACATTTTCCAAATCACCATCGGATTCACATAACATTAAATAGAAAATTTACTATTTAAAATCTTCCAACACATATCATAATAATAATCGATTTATATTCATACACCAATCTTCAAAGTGACTTACATGATTAATAATACAGTATATTTTATAAATGCTACTATCCCATTTTAACACAAAAGATGGGATTAACTCATAATGATACCTCCCTACAAACACAATTAGGGAAAGTACCTAACCATTTACTACCTCACACCTCGCTGAGGTTTACATCAACATAAAACCTTATTACACAACAAGAAAGGTACTAATGCATCTATTTACAACTCAGCCATCACATCATCACCACTCGTGGCCCTCGCCAGTCACCCGCACAGCTCCTAGGGAAGCAACCATCGCAGATTCTACGTCGAACGGATCGACTAGGCTCTCCTATCTCATAGTGTGCCTCCTAGCTTCATCACTACCGCCCTCATACGTCGCATCAAGGGCCACCCTAAAGTTTCTACTCCGACCTTTTATGGCTCAAGTAGCTCGATCTTTAATTGGCCCACCACCATCCGACTCATGGAGTGCCTCTTCCACCAGATCTTATCGGCAATTTCTACATCAAACTCAAATTTCAGATCTCAAAATGCTTTATGCTCACTTCTCAAACTTTGCCTTTTCATTCTCTAGTCAGCACTCTCAAAGATCTCAACTTGCAAATCGGGACTCATCCAATTTTTCCTTCCGCTCGACTTTCTCCATCCGGGCTTGATGAGCCTCATCCTTGTATTGTTCTTCAAAGAAATTGGAGGGTGTGGTTTTCACTTCTAATTCCTCCACTCGCCTTCTAATCGATCGATTCTCCTCAACAAGTCCCCTACCGGAGGACCATGAGGGACATCTTGGGTGACCTTATGCTCAATGGGTTCCTCGCCAACTCGAGTAACTACCTCAAGCGCCATCGACATCCTACAAACACCATAAAGTCAACGTCAAGACTACAATAAAATATATTCATTGATGAAATGAAATAATATTTTATTAAGTACAACACAAACTTGATGAATTTCCATAATCCATCTCCTAACATACTCTATAAGAGTTTTCTACTAAGGTTATAACCTAGGTTTCGTGATTCCTAATGTTTATAACCTATGCCTTTGATACCAACCTCGTGACGCCCCAAATCCAAAGTTCTCTAACCTCGTATTCAAAGGCTCACGATCCTATCATCATCATAAGCATTCTATAACTATTTCAAATAATAAACATACATTGTTCATTATACAAAAGTCTCAAAACATGGTCCCAAGGTCTCTAACCTTAACTTTAAATACACCATTTATAATACAAATAGTTTACTTAAGAAATTCCATTAGATAATAACTAATTTAACATTCATTCTAAAATTACTCCTGGATCTTGCCCTCGCCCTTGTCCTTCTTCGCATTAGATCCTTCTTGCTTAATCAAAAATAGAGGTCATGATATAGCAAGAGTAAGCAACTAATTTGCTTCACAAGTTTATAAAGACAAAGGATATATATCATGACTTAGAAAGAAATATTGCCTTCAATGTTCAACAATAATATAAGATTGTGGAGGAACATGAATTAATAATCAACAATTGAATATTCGATAATTTAATAACATGAACTGAGTGGTTTTGAATAACCATGAACATTTGCCAAGGTGCTCAAAGATTTAAATCGACCTTTTAAAAAGTTTTGGTATTCAAGGATCACCTTTCATACCCCGTGATTTATGCATAAACACTTAATAATCCGACATCGATATCATGCCTTAATCAAATTTGTCCATTTCTCAACAAGAGTTCTTACCATATCAATTAATAAGAATGCTTATTTAAAATCCATTTGATTTAACAAATTTAGACATACTTGATCTAGTCGATACAATTAGCATAGATCTATCCCATAAACAGCTTCATAAATGAAGAACTTTAATTTAATTCACGCTCAATGGCAAGAGAATCTAATTCATCGCACAAAAAGTGCTAATTTCAATAATCACAAAGACGTGAATAATCATCAATAATTATTCACTAACATGCTTTGAAAATAATAACTCAAGTCGAAGTTAGAAACTTGCCTCGATCGTAGGTTACAAATTTACGTAAATAAATTTCTATCCACTATGTAGTTAAATTATCTTCCTTTGAGACCTATAATTAGTCTTTCAATTAGTCAATGCATAACATCGATTATGTAATCACATAGATATCATACATTACAATAAGTTCTTATAAACATTATCATGCCTAGATAGTGTTATTATTAATTAACGACTACCTTTAATTCACATAATATTATTAACTTAGATAATATTAATTCACCTTCTAGTATTATTGGTTCACTAATAATACTTTAAATCATTTACCAACATTTTATTCACTTACTAATATTATTAATCATTTAATAATATTTTATCCCTTTACTAATATTATTAATCATTTAATAATATTTTATTCACTTACTAATATTATTAATCATTTAATAATATTTTATTCACTTACTAATATTATTAATCATTTAATAATATTTTATTTAATTTCAAATATTATTATTTAATAATAATACTCTAATCTAATATTTTTATTTACATAACAACATCATATTATAATATTATTAGTATTATAATAATATTCCAATGATTTATTAAATTAATAAACAATTTATTCTAATTGTTCATCCTTTAATAACCTCTTATTTAATATCCATAAAAGGTCATAAGTAATATTTATTATTATAAATTACCAAAATGCCCTAAGATAGTCATGATATAATATATTATGAGCATTCAAGCATAAAAATCATATTTTTCTCATTAAAGGCATCATTTAACTATTTATTTCTTTTATTCATAACCTAATCATTTTTAGGAAAAATAGCAAACTGATTCCAAAAATTCTCAGCTTCTGGATTTTAATAGAATATGAACCAACAATGATCCTCTAATTTTTCTGGAATTTTAGAAAATGATTTACTATTTTTAAAGTGTCCAAAACACTTTGGATCTTGCTCTATTTTTCATAAATTGAGTTTTACTCAGAAAAATCTGAAATTTCAGGGTATGCTCTCTAATATATATGAAGCTACTGTAAAATTTTGGAATTTTCCAGTGTATACACAAAGTGAGATATTCGTAGGATAATATTTATGGAGTCCTTTACTAAATAGTCATTACGCACAATATATAACTCAAACGTGTCCGCTTTTTTTCCTACGCCGCCAGATAACTTCATAAGGTACCTCTGTAATATTTTTCCAGATTTTTACAAGACAAGGAACTGACCAAACAGCCTCATGAAAAACAAGTCAAGAGTTGATTTAGAGTTTCAAAGCTTTAGCATATAAAGTGGACTGCTTTTTGTAAAAAATAATCTCAAAGGTTTCAAAACTTACTAGATTTGTGATTCACCACTTGGGTTTACTAGATAACTCATGTATCTAGCACCCCTTCGACGGATCATAATTCCAAGTTGTAGAACTTGAGTTACATAAGATTTAGTGGGAGAAAAACAAGAGTTTTCACCCTTGAGAACATATGCTCATTTTCTTCCTCTAAGCCTTAGATCCAACACTCAAGATACTTAGTTCCATGCATGATGGTATGTATAACTAGTGTATCTTGAGTAGTTGTACATAACCCCATCAAAACTCAAGCTATCAAAACAAGGTAAGAGAAGAAGATGAAGGTACATTATACCTCGACTTAGTGGCTACCTTCCTTGATTTTCCAAAGTAACTAATAAACTTAGGGGGCATAAACCACTAGAACTCCTATAATTCTTCTTCCTATGGTCAAATTCTCTTTCTTTTTCTCTCTTTTGAAGTTGGCTAGCTTGGGAGCAAGAGATAGAAGAAGAAGATGAAGAAGATGGAGAGAAATGAAATGTTGGAATACGAATGAAGTGTTGAAGAATGAGATGTGCATTCAAAATGTAATGGGCAATTCATTATTAATTCTCCCACAATCATTTTGTTGCCCATTAGGTAAAACACTTTGTATTATTACTTACCTTAGGCTAAACATGATTAAATGTGCATAATGGAGTGGCAAACCAATGGGAGCCTTACAACATTGTCCTTATGTTTAATCATGTCTACTAATGGACAAGCTAGATTAATTATTCCACTTAGGATCCTCATAATATCCACCATTTAGCTTTTATTTTAAATGCCAAATTTTTGATTAATCAAATGTCTAGAATACCCCCAATCAAGTGGGCTAAGTATTGATTACATTTTATTTTCCTCGGGCTTTTCTTTTAATTGATTTGGGCTAGATAAAAACATAGTCCAACAATTTTAATAATGTTACCCAATTTGATAATTTAGGGTTTTCATCTCCAATCATATGAAGTTTAATTACTTATACATATGATTTTATCTCATAACCTAATTAGATTTACAAGAATTAGGTTTAAAATTATTAGTCACTTGAAATACTAAGTTTACCCACTTAAGTTAGTATATATAAAAACTAACTTTTTCGTGTTACCATAACCCTTAGGTTATTTAATATCCTTACCTAATGTATAATTAGGTCACAAGGCTTTCATTTTAATGAAATCCATAAATGTATGTATCCATATATAACACAAAGTTTAAAAAATTAACTGTACATACATACATGGTGACTTAAAATTCAATTTCTATACAAATCAAACACATAATCAACAATACAATTATTTTAATTGTATTTTCTACCTAATCCCTATCCAAAAATTAGGGTTAGGGTTTTTCTAAAGCTGTTAAGCACAACTCTACTCTAATTTCTCAGTCAAAACATATATTGACTAATTCTTGAGACTTGTCTCACAAATTCTTAGTACAATATTAACAGTCAATATTAAAAAAAAAAAATATTCGTAAAATTTTAATTATTCGAAATCTCGGGTTATCACAATAATCATACAAAAAACTGTCCATCAATGCACTACGGGCCATTGAGGACTTTTTCCATATCATTTGTAACATTACAGTCATGATTATACCGAATAATCCCTGGTCATAATCATACCAAGTCCATCTATGCACTACAGGCCACAGATGACTTTCAACATATTATGAACATGAGGATGATGATAATGATATAAGAATTCAATAAAACAAGTTCAAAGATAAATTTTTAAAGATTTATAATTTAATTTATCCAGAAATCAATAACGTCCAAATTGTCAACATGATACTGTTTTGTGGAGTAAAATTCAAGAATGCTCAGAAGAATATTTTCATGAAAAGATACTGGATGAAGCACAAATATCAAGGATATTTCACTAATTTCATGGAGTATAGAAGCCAAAACTTTAACCAACTGAGTATAATAGAATATATGAAATCGCAAATGGATTTTTGCGCCATGCGATAATCCACGTAGATAGATTATTCCAATGAATAATAAATAATGGAATAATGTAAGAATTCACGAAAGTATGTAATCCGCATGCATGTTTATTCCAACGTAATAATAAAGAATGGAACCGTGTCACGCATGTGCACCCGCATGCATAAAGATATTCCAACAGTAATAATAAAGATTGGAACCGGTAATGCGTAATCAACACATACGTGATATTTCAACAGTAATAATAACGAATGGAACCAAAGAATCATACGTAATCCGCATGCATGTGATGTTCCAAATGTAATAATAAAGAATTGAATAACAACAGATTCACCGTGCATGCGATAGACCACCACGCATGTGTTATTCCAATGTAATAATAAAGAATGGAATAATGTAAGAATTTCACCATGTATGCGGTACTTTCATGTAGACAAAGTTATTACAACAAAATAATAAAGAATGGAATAACAACCCTTACGAGTATTGAAAGAAAATAACTCTCTTCATGAATACAAATGAATAATACCCCTTACGAGTATTGAAAAAAAATAACTCTCTTCATGAATACGAAAGAATAATACCCCTTACGAGTATTGAAAGAAAATAACTCTCTTCATGAATACGAAAGAATAATACCCCTTACCTTAGAAGAAACTGAATATTGGAAAAGTGAGGTAGCAGACTTCTCTTCTTCTTTCTCTCTATAACTTCTCTATCTAGAGTTTTAGTGAATTCGTAAGAAATAATGAAGGAATGAGTTTCTATTTATAGGAGAATAGACTGAATAGTAACTAATTCATGAACAGTCCAGATTGATTTACTTTTAAACGGACGGTCCATATTGATTTACTATTAAAACTTAAAGCAACGGTCCATACTGATTTACTATTAAAACTATAAACCAACGATCCATATTGATTTACTATTATAAGTTTCCACCATCGGTCTATATTGATTTACTATTATATCTTCAACCAATGATCTATATTGATTTACTATTATAACTTCAACCAACGGTCTGAAAAATTATCACAT
Organism: Panax ginseng; assembly: GCA_020205605.1. Taxonomy (NCBI): domain Eukaryota; kingdom Viridiplantae; phylum Streptophyta; class Magnoliopsida; order Apiales; family Araliaceae; genus Panax; species Panax ginseng. Next base: position 23,907,998 of record CM035147.1, on the reverse strand, counting down.
CTCCTCATGGAATAATATTGTACCCAAAAATGATTTGGACCGAAAAGAAATATATTTTTTGGGTGAATACTACCCCGTGAATAGTACTTTGGGAATAGTATTCCGACACGAAAAGTGTCCCAAATACCCGAGTGAACAATACTAGATTGAATAGTAACTGGGTGTATAGTAACCCGTGAATAGTACTCTGACATGAAAAGTTCCCTGAATACCCGATTGGTCAATATAACCTCCAGACATCAATTATTATCGAAATAAATATCGATTTCTACTAACACTAATAATTCCCACACAATGGAAGTGTCAATTTCATCTTTAATCAACACGAACTTATTCATCATTAATATTATAACGCACAATATTTAACAACCAGGTTGTTCGAAAGAGGGGGCTTTCCAATAAGGATTTCTCCCTATCATTGCACAATTAGATTATTATCTAACCTCTCCTCGATGTAACTTTTAGACATTGTCAATATTGCAATTTAATAATATTAATAACTTTGTCGCCTCAATTATTGATTTAATAATATAACATATTATAGATGATAATCGTGACAATAATTGAATCAATAATATGAGAGATATGATGCATGAATTACCGTAGCAATAATTGAGTATAATCGAAGTGACTTTTCACGTAAGCATCAATAACCAATACCGTGTTACTATGCAACCAATGCCAGACATCAAGATTTCTTTACTAATGGTAGTTCAACAGCTTTTAATTCCAGTAACTTTTCACCGTTATTTTTATAAAAGATAATTCTCATCATTTTCTAAATAAGACAATACTTCATTGTGGGGGTCTACCAATGATTGTGCCATCTTACTTGATATTCTCCTAACAAAAAAGAATATTCCCTACCAATCTAATATTATATAACAACTTTCTTAATTTGCAAAATTTATAAATATTACCCATAAATATAACATTATATCAAATCCACACCATAATATTAAAAAAAATATTTTGAGAAATTTAAATCTTTATTCATAAAATTTGGGGTCTCACAATCTCCCCTCCTTATGAAATTTCGCCCTCGAAATTTACGTACGTACCTGGTATGCCGAAGAGGTGAGGATACCTTGACTTTATTTCAGATTCTAACTCTTGAGGTATAACCTTTGAGTGTTGAATACGATCCTTCTTATCCAAGATTTTAACACGTATCTCCACATACGTTAAATCTTCTGCTATCTCGTCTAGTTCAAATTCAATAATGTGGTTCGGGTCATCCACATATTTACGTAACATCGATACGTGAAAAACGTTATGAACACGCGATATACTTGGCGGTAAAGCGACTCTATAGGCCACAATTCCTACTCGATCGAGGATTTCAAATGGGCCAACTAAATCGAGGGTTGAGATCGACTCTTGCTTCTAGAATAACGCCCTCTTGAACCTTTTTCCTCGTATTCATCAGCTCCGGGTGTGTAGCTTGAGCGGCTTTATCTTTACCGATTTAAAGTCGATTCTAATCATATATTTGTTATCTTCACGTGGGTCCCTAGAGTCTTTAACTCTATCTTCATCATTTGTAAGTTATACGAAATGGGTTTTTGTGTTAACAACATCGCACTCGTAAACGCATATGATCTTCTACTCAACGCATCAGCTACCACGTTCGCTCTTCAATGATGATATTGAATGGTATAGTCGTAATCTTCAACAGCTCAAGCCAACGTCTTTGGCACATTATACGATCGTTTTAGGTAAAGAAATATTTAAAGGTTTTTAGAAATGGGTTTTGTACTGGGGTCAATACAAAATTCGATTTCACGCTCTGGGGTATAGGACATGAAGTCTTTAGGAATACGTCAGGAAATTTATTAACAATAGAAATATCATTCAAAACTGTGACTCTCATCCAAGACTTGGATAGCACATGTAATGAAGGTTTCTCCTAATGGAGTTTCAACCGATAAGTCAAAGTCTAACTTCTCTGGGGTCAAATTTAAACGTTGAGCGCAAGTAAGAGAGATAAAATAATGGGTAGAACCGGTATCTAATAAGGTATAGACTTCGCAAGAATTTATAATTAACTAACCCGTGCTAACTTCGTTCGGGTTACTCGCTTTTTGAGAAGTCACAAAAACGCCTTCTTCCCGAAAACCACCGACTTTTGTTTTGTCCGTATCCGCTTTTGGTGCCACCGTCCCAAATGGACTTGACTTTAGTGCACGACAAAATTGGGCTACGTGACCTTCTTTTCCACAATTGTAACATACTTTGGACTACATCACGCAGTTTGGACTAATATGTTCATCCCCTCCGCATTTGAAGCATATAATTGGTGGTTGTTCTCCTTCGTTGAAAACGGGTGTTGGTGCTGCTGTCTTTCCATCGTTGTTGAACCTTCTCTTCTTGAAATTTCCACTCCTATTATCTTGGCCATGATTACCACCGAAGTGGTTACCATTCTTGGCATGATAATTTCCCCATGATGGTTATCATTGTTCCATGGCCACTGCCCATTTTCGTCATTTATTATTATTGTGTTGTTATTTACCTGAGGATTATTGTCTTCCTGTTGCACATTATCATAGGTATTGATCGTTAGTGACTCAACGGTCTCATGTGCTTCATTACTGATCTCAACATTTTCATATGCCCTTTTCAAACACTATCACAAAACAATGGTTAATTGACATGAAACATATTATCCCTATACTCTGATCGACCAATTAAATACCAAATAAACTTAGGTAGGTCATACTAGCGAAGGAATTCCCCGTATCTCCCTTCCTAGTTCTTGTCTCATATCTCAGCCAGGGATCATATCCCTAAGCTTTGATACCAACTGTGACGCCCCCAAAATAGGCATACATCACCTATTCTGAGTCGCCAAATACATGGTACAGAATACAAATACAAACTTAAATATACAACATGAGCTTTGAGTTTTAATACAAATATTGTCTTCTAGACATTATTCAAACTCAAAATAAGTCTTCAATACATTTATTATCACACTATTTCATAGAATAGTGAGGACTACTAATACAACCATCTGGACCGTCAATCCATTTCCTGACTAGTCCCAGCTATATTCTCATTTCCTGAAGAGAACATTGAAAGAAAGGGTGAGCTCAAGTAGCCCAGTATAAAATATTATGACTAAGATAATTCATAATAAATTATAATTAGCCTTCAACAGTATAACAACTGATAAAATATAATAGACAACAAGTTTTAGATCAACAACTGCAACGGAATAAGCAATCCATTAGAAGGGTCAAGTAGAGCATAAAATCTACTATCTTCTATGATTTAAAAGGTTTTTCATCACTTTTATCGCTGAGACTCAGCTTAATAAATAATCCACATCATTAAATTATCTCTTTACTACAGGCCAAGGATATTCTTTAGTATCATGATCATGAATTATCCATGCACTACGGGCCAAAGATAATCGTGTTTTCATCAATCTGCCTCGATCATGCCATAAAATAATTCATCTTTGCACCCTCGGTCAAGAGAATCCATAGCCATAATCATACCAAAAATCGGCCCATCAATGCACTACGGGCCAACGAGGACTTTTTCCACATCATTTGTAACATTACGGTCATTATTATACCGAATAATCCCTGGTCATAATCATACCAAGTCCATCTATGCACTACATGCCACATATGACTTTTAACATATTATGAACATAAGGATGATGACAATGATATAAGAATTCAATAAAACAAGTTCAAGGATAAATTTTTAAAGATTTATAATTTAATTTATCCAGAAATCAATAACGTCCAAATTATCAACATGATACTGTTTTGTGGAGTAAAATTCAAGAATGCTCAGAAGTATATTTCCATGAAAAGATACTGGATGAAGCACAAATATCAAGGATATTTCACTAATTTCATGGAATATAGAATCCAAAACTTTAACCAACTGAGTATAATAGAATATATGAAACCGCAAATGGATTTTTGCCGCCATGCGATAATCCACGTAGATATATTATTCCAACAGAATAATAAATAATGGAATAATGTAAGAATTCACTCAGCGCGTGCGTAATCCGCATGCATGTGTTATTCCAATGTAATAATAAAGAATGGAACCAGTCATGCGTAACTCCGCATGCATAAGATATTCCAATGTAATAATAAAGATTGGAACCAAATGTCATGAATCTTCACGGCATGTGATATTCCAACAATAATAATGAATGGAACTAGGTCATACGTAATCCGCATGTACAAGATGTTCCAATGTAATAATAAATAAAGAATGGAATAACAACAGACCACTAAGCATGCGATAGACCGCAGCATAAAAGTTATTCCAACAATAATAAAGAATGAAATAATGTAAGAATTTCACCATGTATGCGGTATTACATGTATGTGTTATTCCAACATAATAATAAAGAATGGAATAACAACCCTTACGAGTATTGAAAAAAAATAACTCTCTTCATGAATACGAAAGAATAATACCCCTTATGAGTATTGAAAAAAAATAAATCTCTTCATGAATACGAAAGAATAATACCCCTTACCTTAGAAGAAACTAGATATTAGAAAAGTGAGATAGCAGACTTCTCTTCTTCTTTCTCTCTCTAGAGTTTCAGTGAATTCGTAAGAAATAATGAAGGAATGAGTTTCTATTTATAGGAGAATGGACTGAATAATAACTAATTCATGAACGGTCCAGATTGATTTACTATTAAAACTTAAAGCAACGGTCCATACTAATTTACTATTAAAACTTTAAACCAGCGATCCATATTGATTTAATATTATAACTTTCCACCATCAGTCCATATTGATTACTATTATATCTTCAACCAACGATCCATATTGATTTACTATTATAACTTCAACCAACGGTCTGAAAAATTATCACATCTCCTCATGGAATAATATTGTACCCAAAAATGATTTGGACCGAAAAGAAATATATTTTTTGGGTGAATAGTACCCCGTGAATAGTACTTTGGGAATAGTACTCCGACACGAAAAGTGTCCCAAATACCCGAGTGAACAATACTAGAGTGAATAGTAACTGAGTGAATAGTAACCCGTGAATAGTACTCTGACATGAAAAGTGCCCCGAATACCCGATTGGTCAATATAACCTCCAGACATCAATTATTATCGAAATAAATATCGATTTCTACTAACACTAATAATTCCCACACAATGGAACTATCAATTTCATCTTTAATCAACACGAACTTATTCATCATTAATATTATAACGCACAGTATTTAACAACCAGATCGTTCCCAGAAAAGAGGGGGCTTTCCAATAAGGATTTCTCCCTATTGGCGCGCAATTAGATTATATAACCTCTCTTTGACAGAACTTCTAGACATTGTCAATATTGCAATTTAATAATATTAATAAATTTGTTGTCTCAATTATTGATTTAATAATATAACATATTATGCAGATGATACTGTGACAATAATTGAATCAATAATATGAGAGATATGATGCAGTAATTACTATAGCAATAATTGAGTATAACTGAGTGACTTCTCACGTAAGATCAATAACCAATACTGTGCAGCAACTATGCAACCACGCCAGACATCGCATTTCTTTTACTACCGTAGTTCAACAGCTTTTAATTCAGAATCTTTTCACCAAGTTATTTTTATAAAAAGATAATTCTCATCGCTTTTCTAAATACGATAATACTTTCATTAGGGGTCCAATGATGATTGTGTCGCCGCATTTAATATTCCCCGATAAAAAGAATATTCTCCACCAATCTAAATATTATATAACAACTTGCTTACTTTGCAAAAATTTATAAATATTACCCAGAACTAAAACATTATATCAAATCCACACCATAATATTAAAAAAAATATTTTGAGAAATTTAAATATTTATTCATAAAATTTGGGGTCTCAAATATTATCTATCATGTAAGGAATTATAGTAAAGGTTGCGTGCTTGGGATTAGACTCTGATATATATAAATTAAGTTTGATTTTTATATTATTGTTATTAATATTAGTATTATTCCGCTCATAGAAATGGTATCGTGAAGCACCGAGTTCAGGTTTTAAGTACTTGAATTTGGGGGCGTCACATCATGGTATCAGAGCTTTAGGGTTAGAAACTTTAGGTGGGTAAGACCTTAGGCTATAACCTTAGAATAGAGGAAAACGTTGAAAATATAAATAACTCATATAGAGTTTATAAGGAGATGAATTGGATAAATTCATCGTCAAATAAAATAAAAAGATAACTTATATAAAACTATTATTTGCTGTGTGTATATATTAGTTGATAATCAGGATAATTTATGTGTGTAGATGTCAGATAGAAAGGATTAGGATACCCTCAGATCATAAAGAAAGATTTAACCTTCATAACCGAGCCAATGTCAAAGTTAATAGCTGAAATGGAGGCTCACATTGAAAGCTACCTCAATGAGGTGGTTATTTTGGAAAATATAGTACTGGACCCAGAAATGATAGTGTAAAAGATAAGTAGAAAATAGTTAAAGAATATAAGATTAAGCTCGAGTTCTTAAACTCTTATTCTTGTGGTGAGTTCTTAAACTCATAATGTGTGGTAAGAAAAAGGGAAGCATTTTAGAATACGTCATATCATTCTTGAATTACTACTCCATTTCCTTACCAGCCCTTGAACCCTTGACCTCCAGAAACTCAATAATCAAACGAATACCAAATGGCTACAAGGAGGACTAGTATAGTTATGTTTGAATGGATTATCGAGGATAATGGGAATATATAAAATACTAACTAATTGATCCTTAGCGAATATGTAGAAGATAAGTAGTATTAGTATTACTTGAATATGTATGATTCTATGTTGTGTATAGATAGGTATGTGTGTATAAGGTAATATTTTCAACTTTTGTATAAGTTGTGGTAGCGATTCCCGACTTTTAAGCCACAAAAGGGATAGCGGATGTTTGAAGCAAAATGTGTTATGGTATGTCATGAGCTATGAATTTGAATCTATATGGGATCAATGAAATAAGTTTTGTATAAAGATAGTAATTATTTATCTGAACACTAGATAAAATAGTAAAACAAAGTTTTCAAAATCTAATATTTTGAGTACATGACTATTTGAGTAGAAAATTCCGCGTTATATGTTAAGCGTATATGATAAGGCTTAGAATGTAAGTTAATAAAGATTAATTTATGATAATGCCACCAAGACAAAAATGAAACCAAAAGGCAGAAGAACCTGTTAACAAAGCTGGAGGACAACCAGACCCGATACAGAATTTTGCGAATATGGACGCTCAAGCTATGCAGAACAGAATATTAGCCGCGGAAAATTAGCCAGATAATCAAATGGAAAACGTCAAAGACTTCAAGGCAATCGGACTGCCATGATTTAGAGGATCAACTAACCCTGTTGACGCGTTTGTGATAGCTAGGGTAACGGAGGGACAAAAGAAAGCTTTTGCCACCTATACGATGAAATGAGATAATTTTGAGAATACCGGAATTAGGCCGGGAGTGTGTTTAAAAAAGAAAGTTTGTGTACTATAAGTGTGGGCAGGAGGGGCATATCTCTCCTAACTGCCCCAATCCAAGGATGTATAGTGGGTGTTTTATTTATGAATTAAGGCAGCATAAGGTGAAAGACTGTCCAAGAAGTAGAAGAGAGGCAAGGAATGCGAATGTGGGGTAAGACAGCAGAACATTGGCGACAATGAGACCAACTTCAACAAACGAACCAACATAACCTACTGCAGGAGTCTTCAGCATGACTGTTCAGAATTCGGTAGCAGCCGGGGATGCAACTCCAGGTATTACTCGAACAAATTATATTTTCTTATATACGATTTTCCTATATATATAATGAATTATTTTATAAATTATTTTGAAGGAGGATTTTGAGTTCTTTTAGAAATCAAATTTCTGTTTAAGTAGATAGACAAACTTTTTGCTGAATAGTTAAAGTTCGGTTCGATCAATTATGATCGAGATCTAATTGCAATGATTGTGTATGCTATGTACCCTGGTATTTATAGGTTTTAAAATGGTGATTCCGGGGACGGAATCTTTATAAGGAATGGTAAATGTAACAACCCGATATTTTCTATATAAATAAATCAAAAATTTTGCGTATAATTTTTTTTATATATTTATTAAAATAAATATGGGGAATATGTGCCAAGATAATGTGTATGTATTTATGTGATGAATATAAAAATTTATTTATTACATGAACAATTTTAAATAATTTTATTTTAAATTTATCACATTATTATAAATTATATTCTTATATTAATTAATTTTATAGAGAAATGTTGTTATTAATTATTTTCATTGAAATATGATTATTATATTATTTAAATAATATATAATATGATTATAGAAATTATTATAATAAATATTTTATTATATGAATTTATTTCAGATTAATTAAGCTAATTATTTAACTTAATTAATAATGGGATGTATATGTAAGAAAATCAGATATGGAATCCAAACCCTAATTTTGGATTTTGATCAAGGAATAAGAATAATAATATAATATTAATTATATTTTGATTTTTTTAGTGCTATAAATATGTACTGTATATGTGTGGACTGATAATGGTTGTTCAATTATGTTGTATGATCATGACCAAACCCTAGCATTAATTTGTTTCACCCTATTGTGAAATTCAAATGGGAAATTCGAGACTGTGTTGTAACTGTGTTATATGAATTATGTCGTGTATTACAGAATTTAAAGTAATTAGGTAAAACCCTAATTATACTTAGAAAACCTAATTAATTAGAAACCCTAATTAATTGAGAACCCTAATTACTAAATTTGGAAACCTAATTTCTAAATTTAGAAACCCTAATTGTGAAATTAGAAAACCTTAATTTTTTTTAATTAAAAATCCTAATTAATAATTAGTAACCCTAATTGTGATATGGGTAATGCTAATTGCTAATTATTTGCTCTAATTGCTAAATTAGTAAGCTTAATTATAAATATTAAATTGTTAAATTTAATGTTTAATTTCTAAATATTAGAAAACCTAAACTAATTAAGAAAACTCTAATTACAATTTTTAGAAACTAAAATTTTCATTTTTAAACCGTAAATTGAAAACCTACAAATTTTGTGCTAAACCTTAGGGTTAAACCCTAAGGGTTTGCCATGTTACTAGATTGCCATTAAAATCATAAGGATAATGACAAGTTTACCCCTTTTGTATTATTTGAGCTTACTTGAAGATCTAGACAAATTGGAGTTGGTGACCAACTCTCACTAACCCCATGTGACATTAAACACTAGCAATCAGCTGAATTCAGCCACATATATTGCATATATGTAATATATATAGCATTGGAGAGAGAAAATATCATATTCAAGCTCATTTTTGCTCATTCACTCAAACCATTTTCTCTCAACTCAAAACCCACGAAAATAGTTAGCATATAAGTCCCACAAACAAGCCCCACTAACACCCATAGCAAAAATAGAAGCCAAGAATCAGAATTGATGCATAAAGGTATAAACCGAAACTAAAATTTTTGATCTTGTATGCTATAATGGATTTGTGATTTTTATGTTTAATTATGTTGTATAAGGTGTTAATCTATGATCTGGATTACTAGATGTTAGATCCATAATGTAACGCCCCGAAATCCGGTCTATCTTCACACCCGAATTCCGTAAGTCCCGAGTACATCATTCATTCTGCATACATCATTATATACTGAAATATAACAACATACACTCTCAAATCCCAGGTTCTAAAACCTTATAGCTTTTCTCCTTACAAATAATGATAATTACATTATTCTTTACATCTTGCACGAGTGACATTTATCTGCCACCAAGGATACATAATCGTTCATTAAACTAGTCTATAGTTTAATTTTCTTTCTTTCTATATTACAAGTCTTCACTTGATCTTCTCGCTCATTCACATTCTGAATGGCACTTCATCTGGATACCGTCAGCTTGATCTATACGGGATCCTTAAGTTCTTCTAACATCGTCATTGAAAATGTTTTTCATTTAAAGCAAGTGTGAGCATTCAATTGCCCAACAAGTCATAACAGTTGAACAAACAACTTCAAGAGTTTAACATTCTTTTCAGACTTCAATAACCGAACAAAGGTTACGAAGCAGCTTGAATAATAGGAATAGTCTTGATTCCTATCCTCTTAAAACATTAGTTATATGCACTTTGAAATACTTTCATCCTCTACTCTCTTTCATGCACATTCTCATTCTGCTAGAATCAATAAAGCATGCATTTAATAATAACGGTTCATGTATAAACAGTACATTCTTTTATTGAATAGCTCAAACATAGAATGCTTCATCTCACGTAAACACCAAAGTGTTCAAATTGTGGCACAAGGCCTCATACATTCTATCACCTTGTACAAATATCGCACATTCGCACATAGATGTAACGCCCTCAAGTTCAACATCCGAGAAGTTTAAGAAACTAGCATCCATTTAAAATATGAATGAAGTTAGAAACTTGCCTTTACGCACGCCTACAACTTACGCCGAATCGCTTCATTCCAATTCCTATGTAACACATAAGGAAACAACACATACACCAATTAGTCATATACTTGACTTACGCATTGGTTTACTTTACTTTACTTCTTAAGGTTCACATTCTTACAACTAAGTTTACGCGACCAACTTTTTTTACCGCTTTACGGCTTTATGACATACGGGGATGTCTTACTCAAAACGTTCAATATCTTTGATGATTTACATTCTTATCTTCTTCTTATACTTCTCTAGGACTTAGCACACAACGCTTCTCTGCTAGTAGTTCATATGGTACTCTGAGTGGTTTCCCACAAACAACCAACAAATAAGTTCCTGTCTCATCTACACTGCCATCACAATGAGTTGTTAGACTCCACCGCCAGGCTTCGTATACCTTCGCTCTCTGAAGGAATTGTTTAGCCAAGCTCCCATATGTCAACCATCAAAGGTTACGATTGTACCACAACCTAACTTTCTCTTAACTTATACGAACTATTAAATATAATGTTCGTTAAGTCAATTTCTCATTCCTTTTGGCTTTCTGGCAAGTAATTGCCATACCTCAAAACTCGTTCTTATCCAACTCCCATTCGGCTTTCATTAATCTTATTACCGATCGATACGGCTTTCTTGATACCATTCTTATCTTACTTACTACTTTCATCAACGTCTAAGTCATACAACCAGGGTATACTTAGAACGTTCGTCCAACGCGAATACGATTCACGAGGTTCGTTTACGTCTTCAACGTTCACGTTGCTCATCTCTTAATCTCTCATTCAACCTTTATTCAAGGTTTTTAATCACTTTCAATCGTTATCCATCCCATGAACCCCATGTTCATTATTCTTTCTTAATGTCAAAGCCATACAGATCATTGTATGCTAAGACCGATCGTTCATCGTAACAATGTTGCGTTCATAGCGTCTATACGCTTTACACTTATCTCTCATTACCATGACATAACATCAGAATGTTATTCATTACCTCCGTCACTCAACATCTAAGGAATCACAATCACGTAATCCTCACGCTCGCTCATCATGACTACTTGGCCCCTTGACATCGGCCTCCAGAAACCGCATCTACATTCTTTGTCTTTTAATCTCGTTTAATCTTTACGTTCAACCTTTACTCAAGGTTTAACTTGCTTGCTTAAGCGTTATTTTAGGTGAAATACATGTTCATACTTCTTTCTTGCACATCCTCCAAAGAATCGAGAACTAAAAATCTCATTTCAGGCATTGCTCAACAAAGCTAGCGCTATGTGCGTCTTTCCTTTCTCTCAAGGCTACGGCCACGACCTACTCTCTCTCTCTCTTCCGGTTGGTCAAGGCCGCGGTGCCACTCTCCGAAGATTATGGCCGATCTCGTCGTTTGCAAGCACCGGCCTCCAAGGCACGACTTCAGTGACTGCACAACAGGCATGAAACCTAGAAAATTTTTCTAATTCTTTTACAAGCTTGAGACGCTGATTTTGAAATCTCATAACTTCTTCGTTATAGCTCGGAACAAGGTCATTCCAAAGCCATTCTCTTCCTTATCTTACGTACTTCAATTACCCATGGACAGAACTTTGTTCTGAATTCATTAACATGCCATTAAATTGGCTTAATCTTCACTCTTCGTTCATTTTTACGTTATTAACGTTCTTCATTCGTTCGTCCGTAATTCGGTCACCCGAACTTGGAATTCGTTCGTTCTTGAGTCCACAACTCACGTTTTCTACGTTCTCTTACATTCTTATGAAATCCTACGCGTTCGGGTTCATTTACTAACTTTCAAATTCTCACTCGTCTTTTACGAACTTTTCGTCATAACTTCGTTATAGCTCCGTTTTAATCCGTTCTTCATGAACGTTTCTAACGTTCCTAACCAAGCAATAAGCATCTAACTTTTACGCGATGGTTTTAAACTTGTCCATCAACAACAATTACACTACGATGGTTTTAAATTTGTCCATCAACAACGTTCTTCGTGTTCTTCGCATGTTTTTTGCGTTCTTCGTTCGTTCTTCATTTTTAATCGATATTTTGGATTATGATTCTACTTTTTCTTGGAATTTGATGTTATAGAACATCATTCCTTACTTATTTAACCTACTCATTCATAGGATTCATTCGGATCGCTCAAAATCCTTACGAATCTTATACTTCCTTAAGAAATTTATAAACTAAAGTTCTTATTTCTTATTTCTTTTTTTTCTCATGATTTCAACCATATAAAATCATTTCTAATCTCTTTTACTTCTTATTCTCATTAAGCTATGTTTTTGAACATAAAAACTTAAAGAAAAATTAGAAGAACTAGGGTCTTGATTACACGCTCTTCTTTAATCTCCTTCCGCTTCGGACAAAGCGTGCATTCAAGCTTAGCTTTTCCTCATTCTCTCTCTTCTCTCCCATCCAAGTCTCTCTCTCTTCTCTCTCTCAAGTGTTGGTTGAAATTTTCAATCAAACAAATGAGCTTAAGCTTGTTTATATGAAAACCAAGGCTAGGGCATTTTAGTCATTTCGCCACCCTAACCTCCTTATTATTCATAACTTAGCCACCAAGTTTACTTGGTGGCCAAGTGGTCACCCCACCTCCTTACCTAGCTTCCCTTGAAGCTTCGTGGCTTCCATAATTCGAATTCGTCCGACAGGTTCGAAATCGATTCTAATCCAAATATTTTTGGATATTTCGCCTTCTCATTCTGATTAACTTTTACGTAATCTTCTGATTCTCGAAAACTCGAAAAACACTTTTCCACGTTAAGCGCTTTTCCTTCACATTTTCCCTAACATAGATAAACGAATGAAAAGTACACGCAAAGATTTTTTAAATGCGCTTTTTATTTCGTCCCATTTCTTACATTTTTGAGAAAACTTTTATCGACTTTACTTAACTTTTCACGATATATTATCGTCTAATATTTCAATTTTAATGTCATTTTTGACATACCGAACTCTCGTGAAAGGCTTAGGTTATTCAAACCCTAACCCTTAGGTTTCGTCTTCAGTGAATAAAGGCCTATTTCGCCTTTTTTTCCCAAAAATATTTTGTTCCCTAAAAAATTTTATTTTCGTCTTGAAAATTCTTACTGCTCAATCTAGCTCGTAGCGTAATCCTCCCGATTAATACTCATTCTAGGTTATAGAACGATTAATAAACACATAAGATGTAATAATAGATTAATAAAAATTCATTTTATTAATAACTAATTCTTTAAATCTTAATTTTTGGACAATCCGGATTTCCGGGTTGTCACACATAACATCTAGAGGCTCGGACTTGATGATTTTCCAAATCTGGAAATTTTTGAAAATGAGGGTCTGACAATGAATGTCAGGTCCCATAGATCTTAGTAGGTTATGTGTTTGTTCTGTTTAAATGTTTTAACATGTAATATGTTGTGAGATCTTTAGACTGGAACTGGAATCAGGGTCATATGATGCACATATTTTATGTTATTAATGATCAAAAACCCGTTGACCGGGCATGACCAAAGGAATTCTGGGTAACCCAGAAAGCATATTTTGCAAGCCTTGATCTGTCAGTTGGTTAAGAGTTTTGATGTTGTTGTTGTAACTAGTTTATAGTCTGTTATATGCTCTTTAAACTCATGTCTTTAGATCCCACAAAAAACCAACTGATCAAACGTAGTGGACGGTCAAACCTAACCATCCGATCACGATTTGCTTTTCTGGAAATTCCAAAAACCGGTTGATCAAGCCCTCTGACAGGGTTTGACTGAATCATAACTTATGATTATGTTATACTTGGACTGTGATCATGATATTTCATTGTTATTTTTAGTAAGTAATACTTGTTTGGACCAATAACCAACCTATTTGATGGCCAGAACAGTTGGAAAATTGAGCCAGAAAGTGGTCAGTCGAAGCTGTCTGGGTTTCTGGGTAACCCAGAAAGCCCAGAAAGCTTCCGACAACCACTTTAAAGTTTTGGATTGTGCAGATGTGATATGGTATGGCATAGATGATGATTGTTTTGTGTAGTGCTACATAAACACTACATAAACAATATTTAACAAGACCTAGAAAATACATGGACTGAAAGTTAATCGTAGTCAAACCTAGCATGCTAGTAACTGTCTGTTAGTGTTCTTGAAGCTCAAGAACACCAACATCGACGGTTACTGTCGCTATAGCCTATAACGACATTTTTATTTATTTTATTTTCCTAATTTCTGAAAAATGATTAAAAATAGGAAATAAATTATAAAAATCACCAAAAATGGTTTTAAAAATTATTTTAAATTATGATAAATAATTTTTGACTATTTGGGATATTTTTCATTAATATTTATAATTATTTGAATATTAATGATATTTAATTTATTTAATTAGTGTATTAAATAAATTAGAGAAAATGATTTAATATTATGAAAAATCATTTTCAATAAGAATAAAGTATTTAAAAATATTTTTAGTTATAAAATATAACTTTTAATATTTTGTGATAAATTTCATTAATAAATTGATATTAATGATATTTAATTTATTTAATAAATGTATTAAATAAATTATGTAAAATAGAATTAATGATTTAAAAATCATATAAAAATGATTTAAAGGTTATAAAAATATTTTAAGTTATAAAATATAACTTTTGATATTTTGTCATGAAAAATATTAATTATTTAATATTAATGATATTAAAGTAATTTAATAAATATATTAAATAAATTAGTTTAAAATGATTTTAATATTAGAAAAATCATTTTAAAATGAAAATAAAGATTTTAAAATATTTTAAGTTATAAAATATAACTTTCGATATTTAAAGGTAAATCTCATTAATTATTTACTATTAATGATGTTAAAGATATTTAATAATTATATTAAATAATTAGTTTAAAAATGATTTTAATATTATAAAAATCATTTTAAATGATAATAAATTGTTTAAAGATATTTTAAGTTATAAAATATAACTTTTAATATTTAAAGGATAATTTCATTAATATATTAATATTAATTTAATATTAATGGTATTAAATTTATATAATAATTATATTAAATAAATAGTTTTAAAATAGTTTTATTAATTTAAAATCATTTAAAAAGGATATAAATGAATTAAAAATATTTGAAGTTATAATTAATGACTTTTTTATATTTTGAAAGATAATGTATTAATATTTTAATATTAATGGTAATTATTTAAAAATGATTTTAATTATTTTAAAAATCATTTAAGGGTAATATTAGTACTTTTAAAATATTTTGAGTTATTATAAATAACTTTAATATTTTGGCAATGGTTTCATTAATAGTTTAATATTAATTAAATGTTAATGATAATAGAATTGTTTAATATTTAAATCATTTAATAATGATTCCTGTGTTTAAAAATCGTGATAAATTATAATAAATGTTTAAAATTATTATAAGTCATTTAAAATAATATGACCGATACTTACAGTATGTTGAACTACGAGTGATAGAGTCTTAGACTTCGATAATTACCGATAAAGTCGCTTTCAGATACCGAACATGTTTTGAAAATTGATCTAGACTTAGCGATTTTGACTTTATTAATGTTTGTTTGTGATTCAATGACTGTTGAATATGTGTGTGACAATGCGATTAGGTAATGTGTTGACTGCAAATAGCAATACTATGTGTTATAGTATGTTATTCTAATCGATCAAATGATCTTATTAATGATAGGTTTCGGTATAAAAGATAAAACTAAGTTGCATAACTGTAAGCAGTAGACCAGGCAAGTATCCTACCTTTGCATTTTCTTTATGCAATGGACATGAGTAAGAAAGTTTCAGAATTATATTATTATTATTAAGCTATATTAGTAACCCTATTGTTATATATAATATATTCGATCATTGTTTATCAACATGATATTATATTATATAATTCAGATATATATTCTGTTCGTTAATTTCTAAATATGGTTATACAAGTGTCCTCACTTGGATAATCATTGTATTTAAACACATGTTGATATATATATATATACACCTCTAAGCTATTTGACCAGCTAGACACAGATTTAGAAATATCGTTGAATATGATAAAACCTTTTTGTATCCAATCAAATTGTTTTGGTTCGGATTCCAGACTAAGTATGAACATCCCGATAAAGGCAAATTGTTTTGAGGATGAAGTTCTTGTAACGTCCAAAAATTTTAAACTTCTTATTAATTAAATATGTGATTTAATTTTTAATGAGTTAAGTTTTGTGAGCCTATTTAAACCTTAAGTGGTTATGTGAATTTACGAAATGATTAAAGGGAGTCACTAATAGTTGATTTAAATTAGTGAACTAACCCTAAGATTATAATATCAAAGACTTGATAAGAGTATTAATTAAATATTCAATTTATTTGAATATAGTAGCACGAGTGGAACATATTGATTAAATGCAATTATGAGTAATTAATTGATAATGTGTTAATTAATAATTATTATTGAATAGATAATAATTAATGCGTAAAAGATCAATAATTTATAAAATGATTATATGTGTACTTGATTAATTTGTGCAATATAGTAAACCTTTATTATATGGTAGTTAATTATATATTTTATATTGTATAAGGTGGCACATTAATATGTCTATATATTATATATATAGACTATATAGTAAGAGTTATTTGCATTCATATGAGTTGCATAATAATATTGTTATATGATGTGGAGTGTGTGGGTAAACATTCATGTATACCCTATTGAAATATAATAATATCAATTGTTAAATTAATAATGATTTCATTAGTTATTATAATAATAACAGTCATGGTAATTGAAAATGTACATGAATTATAGGTATGTGCACTACTACTTGATATCTTGTAATTGGGAAATACATTGTATGCTCTTTAAATCATTATAACATATGTTCTATGAAATGAATTGTGTACATATTATATAACCAAAGTTTATATTATGTGTATATATGGTTTAACCAAGTGTTGCATTACATTATTGCATTTCATTGTGCAAATGCTGAGAATTATTTCTTTGTCCCAAAATGAGTGTCACCAAGTACATGAATAGTGACTTGAAGCTAAATCACGTATTTTCCAAAAATGCTATTGAATAGGTGATCATTTGCTAAGTAAATGGTTGGTAAGGTGGTTGATCAACTCTTGATTAACCAATGTATTGTTTCTTTGCACCATGAATCCAACATTGGTGCAATGTGATTATCTAGTCCAAGCTTCTTCTATATATACAAGCTCCAAATTCAGTTTATGTTGTTTGTTAAGTCTTAGTTTGAGAGTCTTGAGTTACTGAGCCTATCATAGAATCATATTCAAAGTGTAGGAAGTCTATTAAGCTTCAAAAGGTATAAATCCTAAGCTTTTGTTCTTAGTTGGGTTTGTCAAATTCTTGAGAATTACTTGAAATTCTTTGTTAGTCAAAGTGAATTAGCATGCTATAATGTGTTTAAGAAGTTTACTTACATGTTTGAACTCTCAAATGATGATTTGGAACATGTTTGAAGCAAGTGAAACCAAGTTGGTTAAGGCTCTGCAAATGTGAGTCTCTGCTGATCGTCTCGATGCAGTACACTGCGCAATTGCGCATCTAATTGTACTAGGGTGCAGTAGCAATACCAAATTTCGCACTGAGCCTCGATATTTTCTAATTCGTTTCTGATATGCTAACTTGTTGGTACATTGTTAGAGCAAGCTTATAAAATGTTTTAACACACACGTGTAAGCACATGCATGTAGTATGAACAAGTATATCAATGATTGACACAACACTTGTGGTTTTGAAAAAATCATGGTTTCAAAAGTAGACTTTGTCACAAACACATAATGCGAGCATTATGACTTTATGAAGCATTTTTAAAATCAAGGAAAATGTTTGATGCTCTGCAGAAATCAGAGCAGAGTTCACGCCTCACAGTACGCGGGCATGCCTTATTCAGCCTATTTATCTTAGGGTGCGGTAGCAATTGCCGCACTTCGAAACTAGTTCTTTTGGTTTACATTTTGTGATATGTGTTACTAACTTGATGTTATGACTTAGATACATACCTAAAGAGGAGTATAACATGTTATGTAAAGCTTTTGTATGTGGTATGAAGTAATCAATTTGGATTAGTAAGAAGGTTGTTGTGACGACCCCAAAATAGGTCCAATCCACCCAACCCATTCTGAGTCGCCAAATACATGGTACAGAAAATAACTACAACTTCATTATCACAATTGTCGTGTAAAATACAACAACATAAATGTTGTGAGTTTTGATACAAATGTATACCAACTGTGACTCATGTCCCAACCTTGGATAGCCCGTCATAATGGCACCTTACATAAAGGTACAGTCAATAACTGTTTTTATGACACCCCCAAAATTAGGTATACATCACCCATTCTGAGTCGCCAGATACATGGTACAAAATTCAAATATAACTTCATTTATATAATCATTGAAATACAGTAGATAGAATACGACCACAGTTAACTATAAGTTTTAATACAAATGTATGTAACTCTCATGGTACCTCAACCACAACCTTACAATGATACTTTACACAAAAGTATAGTCAAAAACTGTTTTAGGAATTAAAATCTTTGGGAAATGCTCAAGGAAACCTTCGTATATGGGAGGCCATGCGTCTAGGTTATGATAGATATCATATGTCCACAGAATTATCCTTGGTTGACCCAATAGACCCCAAAGAAAAATGAGAAGATTAATATCATCTTATTTCCAATGGTGAGTCTTCTCTTGCCATATAACTATCTCCACTGTCTCTAAGTGAATATTATATTTCAAATAAACTCCAAGATCATATAGGTAGTGCCCGTTGATATACTCAGCAAGTGGATGCGCACAACCATGTCTTATGATAACACGAGGTTGTATGTCATTAGACATCTTGTATGATAGTGGATAAACACCCTTCCAAAGTTGGGTTCGCCCCCACCCTATTTGATTCACCAAATATAACTACTAAATGATGTATAGAATACAACACACTTTTCTATACTATTTAGGGAGAACCTCCACAGTTAGAGACCACTGTTCTATTCCCCTATTATCCCCTGCTCGACTTTCTAAGAACACTCTTACTAAGAACACTCTTATTACCCGAAAGGAATTGTGAAGCGTAAAGGTGAGCACAACTAGCCCAAAGAAATAATATCATGACTAAAGATAATTAAATTATTAATAACTTTCATCAATAATAAATCAGAGATTTAGAACATATGGTAGATGATAAAACTTTTCAACCATAGTTGCAGCGGAACGAGCAATCCATTAGAAGAGTCAAATAGACCATAAGGTCTATTATCTTCTCTATGTTAAAAATCCACTAATATGTTTTTTCCATGTAAAATAAATCAACAGTTCCTATCCACAATCATATGAATAACTCATAATCATAATTGTGGTTCTAAATTCCTCTTCGCAATCAGGACGAAGATAATTTTCATCACATATCTTCACCTGAAACATCAAAAATCATGGTTATACCAAATCAAAATTCCTGCTCATAATCATAATAATTCATCTTTGCACTACGGCCAAAGATATTCATTAACAATTCATCTTTGCACTAAATGCCAAAGACATACAACTGTATTTTAGAATAGTCAAGTAGAGCATGATATCTTCTATCTTATACGAATTAAAAGTGTATAATAAATATTTTATCGTTGAGACTCAGCTTAATAAACAATCCACATCATCGAATCACCCCTGCACTACGGCCAAGGATATTCGTTAATATCACATCCATGAATTTATATTTCATCACGAGACTCAAATCGATAATCAATCCATATCAATCGAATTATCCATGCACTACGGCTAAGGATATTCGTTATTATCACGACCACGAATTATCCATGCACTACGGTCAAAGATAATCGTGTTTTCATCAACATTCCCGATCATGCCATAAAATAATTCATCTCGCACCTCGGCCAAGAGAATCCATAGCCATAATCATACCAAAAACCGGCCCATCAATACACTACGGGCCAATGAGGACTTTTTCCACATCATTTGTAACATTACGATCATGATTATACCGAATAATCCCTGGTCATAATCATACCAAGTCCATCTATGCACTATAGGCCACAGATGACTTTTAACATATTATAAACATGAGAATGATGACAATATTATAAGTATTAGTCAAACTAAATCAAGGATAAATATTAAAGACTTTAAATTTATTCAAACATTATCAATCACTTAATAAAATCATAATCTAATATTGTTAATATTATAACAATATTTTAATCACTCCTTAAACTAATAAACAATTTAATTTAATTGTTTACACTTTTCCAAATAATGCATTTAATCATTCAAAATGTCATACTCATAAGATTTCATCACCAATAATCAAATTACTCATCAAAAATCAAGATATACCTTATATAGGATTTTCAAGCCATAAAATCCTATTTACCAATTTTTCAACTTCACATAACATATTTAATTCATATGTTCAGTAATTAAACCATTTTCATGAAAATACTAAATCAAGACCAAAAATTATTCTTTTCTCGGGATTAAGCGAATATAGTCCCATATTAAACATATATTTTTCTCGAATTTTAAAATTCATTTACTATTTTTCAAAAATCAATTTCTAATTAATTCCTTAAGAAATTAGCTACCTCAAGTTTAACTCCAGAAATTCTCAAATCTTGGCAGGATCTTACACATGTTAACGTGAGCTTCCAGTTTAAATTTCATGGTCATCGGAGTTACAGAACTTTGGTTATAGTATTTTTCGTCAGAAAAACCTAAATATTGAAATAGTCATAACTTTCTCATTTTAAGTCGGAATGAGCTCATTTTTTGGACAGGAGGTACTTTATACCATATATTTCCATGTCCCAAAAGGCCAGATTTTTTTTCACAATTTAAGTGGCCGAAAATGTCCTTTTAAAAATCTGGGCAGTAGCTTTTTCGAAATTGGCAATTTTTGACTCATTCGCTAAAATCAGTCCACACGAAAATCTACAATACATTTTCCAATGATTCCACTTGGATAAGTTAGGAAACTCTTAGATCTAACTCTAGAACTTGACCACACTCAAAAATTTGAAATATAATAGGAGATATGATCAATTAAATTTCATGTTCCATTTTCACCAAAATCTAATTTTCAACCCTTTGTGATTTCTAAGAAACTTTCCTGTGTTCACATAATAACCAACATAACTCATCATGAAAATGACATAATAATTCAATAAAACAAGTTCAAGAATTAATTTATTCAGAAATTAGTAACGTCCAAATTGTCAACATGATATTTTTTTTTTGAAGTAAAATTCAAGAATGCTCAAAAGAATATCTCCATGAAAAGATACTGGATGAAGCGCAAATACCAAGGATATTCCAATAATTTCATGGAATATAGAAGCCAAAACTTTAACCAACTGAGTATAATAAATAATGGAATAACAAAAGAAATCACCAAGCATTCGATAGACCGCACAAACATGTTATTCCAATAGAATAATAAAAAATGGAACCAGGTCATGCGTAAACGCACCGACATGATATTCCAACAGAATAATAAACAACGAAAACCAGTCCAAAGATTAAACGCACATAATATAAATATTCAAAATAATAATAAAGATTTTAACTGTGTCCCACGAACGCATGTGATAGGATGTTCCAACAGAATGATAAATAATGTAACCAAAATTCATGCAGAAAAGCATGCATGGATGTTCCAATGTAATAATGTAAGAATTTCACCAAGTATAGGGTAGCCCGCGTAGACACAAGTTATTACAACAGTAATAATAAAGAATAGAATAACAAAAGAATTTCACCAATAAGAAAGAAGGAATACCCTAACGAGTACAAACAAATAATATCCCTTATCGTAAAAGAAGAGTATTTTTGACCGGGGACGAGGATATACTCAAAGAAAACTCAGCACTACGCTTCAAAGCTTTCTTAAACTAAAGAAATACGCCAAGATTATAGAAGAAGAATTCTCTCTATAGTTTCTCTCTCTAGAGTTTCAAAGAATTCGTAAGAAATAATGAAGGAATGAGCTTCTATTTATGAAGAATGGACTGCATAAGAATTAATTCATGAACGGTCTGTATTGATTTATTTTAATCTGACTATCCTATATTTAAAGCAAAATCTTTTAAATAAAATATAATATATTCTATTTATAATCTAATAAAAACGAATAACTTTATAAAAGTATTCTGCTTTTATTTAAAAAGATTTTACTACACAAACACTATGCAAGCACTATGCAAAATACTATGATAATAAAATATAATATATTCTAATTATTGTCTAATAAAATAAATAACTTTATAAAAGTATTCTGCTTTTATATAAAAAGATTTTACTATGCAAACACTATGCATAAATAAAATATAATATATTCTAATTATTGTCTAATAAAAAATAACTTTATTTTGTATTCGCATTTTTATATAAAAGATTTTCTCATTTTATT
This sequence comes from Panax ginseng, assembly GCA_020205605.1. Classification (NCBI taxonomy): domain Eukaryota; kingdom Viridiplantae; phylum Streptophyta; class Magnoliopsida; order Apiales; family Araliaceae; genus Panax; species Panax ginseng. Next base: position 23,885,067 of record CM035147.1, on the reverse strand, counting down.
ATATTAATAATACTAATAAAATAAAATCGAGTGACTTCTCACGTAAGCATCAATAATCAATATCGTAGCTACTACTACGCAACTATGTGCCATTATCGTATTTTTTAACACCGAGTGTTTCAACAGTTAACGGTAAAACTTCCGCCGTTATTTTCATAAAAATATTTTTGTCATTTTCTCAATCCGATAATAATTCCGTTTTGGGGTCCACCAATGATTGTACCGTCATACGGATATTCCCCGACAAAAAGAATATTCCCCGACTAATCGAATATTCCCCGACACAACGAATATTTTATATCAACTTACTTACTTTGCAAAAAAAAAAATTCGCATATTACCCTTAACTTTAAACTTTTATCAATTTAACCATTTACAAAAATAGAAAAATTGAATACTTTTATTTCATAAAATTTGGGGTCTCACGGTTTTAGAAATTAAAATCTTTGGGAAGTGCTCAAGGAAACCTTCGTACATGGGAGGCTATGCGTCCAGGTTATGATAGATATCATATGCCCATAGAATTATCCTTGGTTGACCCAATAGACCCCAAAGAAAAACGAGAAGATTACTATCATATTCTTTCCAATGGTGAGTCTTTTCTTGACATATCATTATCTCCACTGTCTCTAATCTAAAATTAAACTTTAACCAAATACCAAGATTATATAGGTAGTGCTCGTAGATATACTCAGCAAGTGGATGTGCACTGTGACGAACGAGATTTTTATAATTTAATTCTTAATATTTATTGAATTAAATAAATAATTTCGATGATTTAATTATTAGATTAAATAATTAATTGATGCAATTGTGATAGATTAATTTAATGATATGTGTTATATTTATTAATTTAATATGGAGAATATTTATTATTCAAGTATGTATTTATGTGAGCTTATTGAATTTAAAGAAATATTTAATAAGCCTAATGTTATTTTAATTAATTTAATAATTAATTAGAGATTTATTAATTTAATATAATTAATTAATGAGAAAATTAATTATATGATTATGTGAATCTATGATAATTATTATATTATATTTAATTTAAATTAAATTAATTAATTGAGTTATTTTATAAAGGGTGTGACATTAATTAAACTATATGATAAAAGAGTTATTAAATTAAATGGGATTAAGTCTTTTAAAGCTAGCCAAACATGGCCTTAATGGGAGTTGAGGACAGTTAACCCATGATCCGGGTAACTCCACCACAATCAAGCTAGCATTATAAAAATATATGCGTATTCTTTTAGTTCATTTTCTTAAGTCTGATAAACTAGTCAGAGAGAAATTTATAATTGTTGAGGAGAATTGTGAATCTGCGATTGACGAAGAATTTGAGAAGGAATTCATCTCCTATTAAAATCTACACTACGCTTTGGGTAATCTCCTCCTTCCCAAATTTTAAAGTTACGTTGTTTAATTTTCATGAAAATGGCTTTCAAAGCTTTTGTAAAGTCTCTGTAATTGGAAAAGGGTATGATTATGAGTTTATATATGTGTTAACTGTTATCAAATCATATTCAATTATATATTATGTAAGTTACCATGTCATTAGTTTCATGAAAATACATCGTATATGTTGCTCAAAACTTATAAAGTATGGGTTTTGGCCTTATGGCCCTTATACATAATTTTAATGTGTCAAACATAAATGGTTTTGTAAAATTTATACTCGTATATTATTATGCATGTTAATATGAAGAGATCAAACTTTAAATGAACGGATTCGGTGTTATAACGAATTCGTAGTGTTAATTTTCATGTTTTGTATTCAAAACCTTCAAGAACATCAAGAACAGTGAAAAAAATTACATATTTAATTCTGTAATTATGTGTTTAATGGGTTAAATTCATTCTGTAATTGTTGGGTAATGATTATGTATGAATTCTAGCATTTGGGTATGTTAAATTAGTGAAATTAAGGATCATGTAATGTTTATTTCGCTGAACTCTGTGTTCTTCGCGAATTGGAAATCGTAATCTGAGTTTCGTCATTGCGCCAACTCCAGAATCGAAATCTCTCGCCACAAATATCTCAAGCCAAGCCACAGCGCCAAGACCTAGTATAAAAGTGACGCCACAGCGCCACTCTGCAGAATGGTCCAGAAATGAATTTTAAATGTGTTTAAGTCTAGCAATGTGGTATTAACCTAATTTAATGAACATAGAAATATGTTAAAAGTATAAAGAGATGTTAAAATAGATACTTAGCATGTAAATAACATAATTGCATGTAGATTGAATTATTGAATACATAATTAGCTTGTTATTCGTGAAGTGTAAATTATGTGACAAAAAGTGTAATAAATTGACTAAGTATAGTCATAATTTGAGTTAGACAAAAAGAATGAACATTTGATGATTAGTTAAGTTATAATTAACTGGTTTTGTGAATGTAAATGGTATGTAGGATTAAATTCAAGGAACGTGTTTACCTAACGTAAATCTACGACGAGGCGGCAAGTTTCTAACCCTACTTGTTATCGTGATTCAAGTTTATAAATAAAGTTCATTTGTCATGTTAAAGATTAATTATCTTTTCAAAGTATGATTCTGTTATACAATAATTGTTCTATTGTATACCTATTGAGACTGTTATTCATTATAAAAATCATTTATTGTTGAACCTTGTTAGACTAGCGAATCCTTATTAATTCAATGAGTCCATAGTTGATGAACGTTCTAAATTCAGAACCCTTATTGATTTATCCAAACAAAACTTCCTTTGGGGCGGACTCTAATGTCAAACTGAGATGAACAACCTCGCAAAGGATTTACTTATGCTTGCAAGCGTTAAGATATTGTGCATGATGATGGTACTAAGGGTCGATCCCCAATCACATGCTACTATGATCGATTTAATCTATACTTCACAAATCCTGGTCTTTCTTAACACTGATTCCAGACGTCACGAGTACATCATTCATCCAACATACATCATTATATACTTAAAATATAATAACATACATTCTCAATTCCTGTGTTCTAAAACCTTATAACCTTCCTCATTACAAATAATGATAATTACATTATTCCTTTCATCTTACAAGAGTGACTTTTATCCGCCACTAAGGATACATACAGCTCATTAAACTAGTCTATAGTTTAATTTTCTTCTTTCTACATTACAAGTCTTCACTTGATCTTCTCGCCATTCACATTCTCGAATGACACTTCATCTCGGATACCGTCACCGATCTATACGAGATCCTTAAGTTCTTCTAACATCGTCACTGAAAATGTTTTTCATTTAAAGCAAGTGTGAGTATTCAATTGCCCAACAAGTCATAACAATAAACAAACAACTTCAAGAATTTAAACATTCTTTTCGACTTTCAATAACCGAACAAAGGTTACGAAGCAAATTCAATAATAGGAATAGTCTTGATTCCTATCATCTTAAAACATTAGTCACATTCACTTTGAAATACTTTCATTCTCTATCTTTCTTTCATACACATCATGTTCTGCTAGAATCAATAAAGATAGACTTAATAATAACGGCTCATGTATAAATGTAATATTCTTTTTTTATCAATAGTTCAAACATAGAACAATTCATCTCATAGAAACACCAAGTGTTCACATTGTGGCAACAAGGCCTCATACGCTCTACCACCTTGCACAAATATCTCACATTCAAGATATAGATGTAACTTCTCAAGTTCAACATCCGAGAAGTTTAAGAAACTAGCATTCATTTAAAATATGAATGAAGTTAGAAACTTGCTTTACGCATACATGCCTGCACCTTTACGCTGAATCGCCATTCCAATCCCTATAACACATAAGGAAATAACAAATACACCAATTAGTCATATACTTGACTTACGATTGGTTTACTTAACTTTACTTCTTAAGGTTCACGTTTTTACAATATAAGTTTACGCGACCAACTTTCTTTACCGCTTTTACGCTTATTTTATGACATACGGAGATGTGTTTACTCAAAACGCTCATCATCTTTGATGATTTACATTCTTATCTTCTTCTTATACTTCTCTAGGACTCAAAGACACATCGCTTCTCTCCGCTAGTAGTCCATATGGTACTGAGTGGTTTCCCACAAACAACCAACAAACAAGTTCCTGCCTCATCTACACCGCCATCACAAAGAGTTAGACTCGCATGCCGGCCAGATATACCTTCACTTCTTTCAAGGAATTGTTTAGCCCAAATTCCCATATGTCAACCATCAAAGGTTACGATCGTACCACAACCTAAATTTCTCTTAACTTATACGAACTATTAAATTATAATGTTCGTTAAGTCAATTTCTTATTCCTTATGGCTTTCTCTCGGCAAGCAATCGACATACCTCAGATTCATTCTTATCCGAATCACATTCTTGGCTTTCATTAATCTTATTATCGCTTCATTACGGCTTTCTCAACAATTCATATTTTACGACTACCTTCATCAACGCTCTATGTCATACAACTGTGGTATACTTAGAACGCTCACAAACGCGAATACGATTTACAAGGATCATTTACGTATTCAACGCTCACGCTGCTCGCCTCTTAATCTCTCATTCAACCTTTACTCAAGGTTTCAATTGCATTCATCGTTATCCATTCCATGAACCCCATGTTCATTATTCTTTCTTAATGTCGGGTTTATACAAATTCATTGTATGTTAAGACCGATCGCTCATCGCAAATAACGTTGCGGCTCATAAAGCTTCATATATACGCTTTACACTTATCTCTTATTACCATGACATAACATCGGAATGTTATTCATTACCTTCGCCACTCAACGCCCAAGGAATCACAATCACAAGAATCCTCACGCTCGCTCATCGTGACTACGGCTTTCGACATCGCCCGTAGAACCCGCACCTACATTCTTTGTCTTTTTAATCTCGCTAATCTTTCCGCTCAACCTTCATTAAAGGTTTAATACACTTGATTGATGTTACATTACGTGAACTACATGTTCATACTTCTTTCTTGCACATCCTCCAAAGAATCGAGAACTAAAAATCTCATTTCGGCATTGCTCACACCGCACGCCAAGCACACAGTGTCTCTTCCTTTCCTCTCGCATCATGCACGACCTACTTCTCTCCTCTCTTCTCAGACCGGCGGCCATGGCCATGAAGTCCTTATTTTATAGGTATACCACTACCCTTACACCTTAAGATTTTTAGATCAGATATGGCCTCACTGCACTACCACAAATTGTACTACGTTCACGCCATGGCATGAACTCTCTTGCAGTACTACTCCGACATCACGTTATGCATCATGGCATTGGCTCTATCAAGGCACAACTCACATTTCAATAAGCCACGAGTATGAAACCTAGAAAATTTTCTAAGTCTTTTACAAGCTTGAGACGCCGATTTTGAAATCTCTTAACTTCTTCGTTATAACTCGGATCGAGGTCATTCTAAAGCCATTTTCTTCCTTATCTTACGTACTTCGATTACACCATGATGTAAATTCATTCTAATTCGCTAACATGCCATTCAATTGGCTTAATCTTCATTCTTTCGCTCATTTTAACATTTTTAACGCTTCTTCGCTCGCTCGTCCAGAATTCGGCCATCCGAACTCGAATTCGCTTCGTTCTCGAGTCCACGACTCACGCTTTTATACGCTCTTCTTACATTTTTATAAAACCCTACACGCTCGGGTTCATTTACTAACTTTCAAATTTTCGCTTCTTCTTTTATTAAAATTTTCGCCATAACTTCAAGTATAGCTTAGTTTTAATCTGCTCTTCATGAACGCTTTCTACCGCTCCTAACCAAGCAATAAGCATCTAACTTATACGCCGATGGTTTTAAACTTGTCCATCAACAACAATTACACTACGATGGTTTTAAATTTGTCCATCAACAACGCTCTTCGTGTTCTTCGCGTGTTCTTCGCGTTCTTCGTTCGTTCTTCATTTTTAATCGATATTTTGATTACGATTTCACTTTTTTCTTGAATTTGATGTTATAGAACACCATTCCTTACTTAATTCACCTACTGCTCATAATATTCATTCTGATCGCTTCAAAATCCTCACGAATCTTATATTTCCTTAAGAAATTTATAAACTAAATTTCTATTTTTATTTCTTCATTTTCTTACTATTTCAACCATATGAAATCATTTCTAACTTAATCTACTTCTTATCTTCATTAAGTTATGTTTTTGAACATAAAAACTTAAAGAAAATTTTAGAAGAAACTAGTGTTCTGATTACCGCTCTTCTTTATTTCTCTTCCGTATACAAAGCCTGCATTCGCTAGCTTTTCTATTTCACTTATCACTTTTGATCCGAGCATTCATGCTCACGCCTTCCTCTTCCTCTCCCAACCGAGCTCTCTCTCTCTCTCAAGTGTAGGATTTTCAAAATCCTAGAAAATGAAATTCTAGGTTTCTATTTATAGAAAACCAAAGCTAGGGGCAAAATAGTCATTTCACCCCTAAAGTTACTATTCCCACCTCCTCTTCAACTTAGCCACCAAGTTAACTTGGCCACCACCCTTACTTGGTGGCCAAGTGGTCAACCACATGCCCATGGGTCACCCCATGGGTTGCCCCAATGGTTCTTACCCATCCGCTTACCCACCTGGCTCGATCCGCTGCTTTTTTTTCTTTGGTTCGGGCCTTAACCCTAATTCTTATCAGGCTAACTTGGGCTTGATTTCACAAATCATTGGGCTTGACATAATCCAAGTCCAATTGATTCTACAAAGTCCATGAACACAAAGTCCATTAAGACTAATCGTATTCTACGATTCTTTTCTCTCAGATTCTCGTAATCTCTTCAGATTTAACTCAGACGATCTTCAGATTATAATCAGTCAGATTATTCTTCTTTCTATACTCAGATAATAACTCAGATCATACTCAGATTTCTCACGCATAATAACCCTAGTTATTATATCGCACTCATTACATTCATGAACTCACTTTTCCTAACCCTTAGGTTTTGAGTCCCATGAGCGAAAACTTTGTTTTTGCCATAACCAAATATTATCAATATTCCATCACGCCTCAACATTTAACGTATCAATAACTTCTAGGAATTTCAAAATAAATCTCCGAAAGCGTAAACGGGTGAATAGTGCCTATTTCGCCTTTTTCCCCAAAAATATTTTTGTTCCTAAAAACATTCATTTTCGCTCTTGAAAATTTTACTCGTGCTAAATCTAGCTCGAGTTTAATCCTCCCGATTAATAATCATTCTAGGTTATAAAACGATTAATAAACACATAAGATGTATAATAGTATTAATAAAAATTCATTTTATTAATTACTAATTCTTAAATCTTAATTTCTCGACAATCCGGATTTCCTGTTGTCACATCCTTCCCCTTATAAAAAATTCCATCCTCGAATTTCTTCTAACCATACCCATACACCGGTCATCACATTCAATTCCTTCTTCAAAGAATTTCATCCTCGAAATTTTAACTTACTCTTCTTCTCAACTTCTCTTCAAAGAAGTTATTATCTTTCAAACATTCCCTACCCTTCATAACTTATTCAGAATCATGAAGTGAAAGGAATAATGAGGAATATAAAGATTCCTTTAAAACATTTCATACTTTTGCTGAGGGGTCAAATTGACCATGAACTCTTATTAGGTTAAACAGCATAACGTCATAACCTTTCTTTCCACGGTCAGTTTACAATCACAAAGAAGGTAAACTACCTCTTCCATACGTAGGTGATCAACCCATTGTATAACCCCATTTCGGAGTATGTTCACCTCAGACTTACTCATTAGATTCCGCACCAAAATAATTTGGTTTGGCATAACTTTTCAAAGAAAGCTCGATTTTCTTTTAATCATGACATACCATTCATCTAGCCAAATCAAATAGCTTAGACCATACCAATAAATTGGATATCAACTTGAAACATTCGTCTAGTCAAATCAATTGACATCGACTACTTCTTTAAATTCTTTCACAATACATCAAAACATTTTTATGACGTTATGATACCGCACTCTTCACAGTACGTTGAGGACTTCGTCAGTTTATGACTTCGTCATTATACATCATACCATAGCAGGTTGTTGATCCTAAGATCACATCCAACACCAGGTTTAATTACATAAATAACTCCATCCTTTTACCATCTTTGCATCAAATGCACTGATGATATAAAATTCATTTTGATATTTTAAACCAATTTATGTCTAGTCAAAAAATTAGCGTACATACCAAGAATAGTTCTTTTAAAATCCATTGTTCCAAAAGTCGAACCAATTCTTTTTCATTTTCAAAATGCGCATATTAGACGATTTCAAGAAATTTCGAAATCTAGCATAACTAGATGACTTGGAATATCTTATTCTCCATCTTCCGTTATTGTCTTATTTGCGACAATACTTATTCTTCTCTAGCACCTTCAATGCTAAGTCTACTGAAAATACTTACTTTCAGTCTAAACATTTCTATACCTTAGTACTTACCACACTTTATGTGTTTAGGAACTTTCCACAACCATATGTGTTTAAGAACTTATCTTCGCAATATGTAATCCAAGAACAAATCAAGGACTATCCATATGCTTAGGGCTCAGAAACATAGCATATAACTATGAGTTACAAACTTTTCATAAGTATGAGTTTCAAGAACTCGCACCTATCTTATCATTCTCTACCTATCAAGTATATACCTGAGAAAAGATTCACCTTCTCGTCATATACATATTGATAGCACGACATACTATTCCAATGATTATCACTGTAATAACTAAGTAATCACAAACCCCCTCACATTTAAAAGTTCGTAATACTCAGCTATCACATGAGTCCTCAATCGAAATCTTAGAACTTCTAACTTTCTCTTTACTTAATACGAATTTTGTTTAATTAGTATGCTATCCTTTATAACTCAATCTGAGTTCTTCTTTTCCGTATCTCAGTAGTAGTACCATTCATTCATAACATTAGCTATAAATCATTCATCGCTTAACAACATCATCTCATTACTATTTACTACTATGATCACGCAGTGATCTTCTTATCCTTCTCTTTACGATTATAGTCTTAGGTACTCATACCTAAGGTTTATAACCTATCACTTCGATACCAACTTGTAACGCCTCAAAATCCGGGCCTTTCTTCACACACCTGATTCCGTACGTCATGAGTACATCATTCATCCAACATACATCATTATATACTGAAATATAATAACATACATTCTGAATTCCCAAATTCTAAAACCTTATAACCTTCCTCATTACAAATAATGATAATTACATTATTCCTTTCATCTTATAAGAGTGACTTTTATCCGCCACCAAGGATACATACAGTTCATTAAACTAGTCTATAGTTTAATTTTCTTCTTTCTACATTACAAGTCTTCACTTGATCTTCTCGCTCATTCACATTCTGAATGTCACTTCATCTGGATACCGTCAGTTTGATCTATACGGGATCCTTAAGTTCTTCTAACATCGTTCGCTGAAAATGTTTTTCATTTAAAGAAAGTGTGAGCATACAATTGCCCAACAAGTCATAAGAGTTGAACAAACAACTTCAAGAATTTAAACATTCTTTTTAGACTTCAATAACCGAACAAGGTTACGAAGCAACTTCAATAATAGGAATAGTCTTGATTCCTATCATCTTAAAACATTAGTCACATTCACTTTGAAATACTTTCATTCTCTATTCTCTTTCATACACATCATGTTTGGCTAGAATCCATAGCACAGACTTAACAATAACGGTTCATGTATAAACAGAACATTCTTTTATTGAACTAGTTCAAACATAGAACAATTCATCTCATAGAAACACCGAAGTGTTCACATTGTGGCATAAGGCCTCATACGCTTCTACCACCTTGCACAAATATCGCACATTCAAGATACATGATGTAACTTCTCAAGTTCAACATCCGAGAAGTTTTAAGAAACTAGCATTCATTTAAAATATGAATGAAGTTAGGAAACTTGCCTTTACATACGCCTTCTGACTTTACCGAACTGAACCGCTTCATTCAAATCCCTATAACACATAAGAGAAAATAACAAATACACCAATTAGTCATATACTTGACTTATGCATTGGTTTACTTAACTTTACTTCTTAAGGTTCACGTTCTTGCAACTAAGTTTACGCGACCAACTTTCTTTACTCTTACTTCTTTACTTTATGACATACGAAGATGTCTTACTCAAAATGTTCATCATCTTTGATGATTTACATTCTTATCTTCTTCTTATACTTCTCTAGGACTCAGCACACATCGCTTCTCTGCTAGTAGTCCATATGGTACTCTGAGTGGTTTCCCACAAACAACCAACTAACAAGTTCCCATCTCATCTACACTGCCATCATAGTGAGTTAGATCGGTTGCCAGTTTCGTATATACCTTTGCTCTCTGAAGGAATTGTTTAGCCTAGCTCCCATATGTCAACCATCAAAGGTTACGATCATACCAGAACCAAAATTTCTCTTAACTTATACGAACTATTAAACTATAATGTTCGTTAAGTTAATTTCTTATTCCTTATGGCTTTCTGGTAAGCAATTGACATACCTCAGGACTCATTCTTATCCGAATCACATTCGGCTTTCATTAATCTTATTAACGTTCGTTACGGCTTTCTCAACAATTCATATTTTACGTACTACCTTCGTCAAGTCTATGTCATACAACCAGGGTATACTTAGAACGTTCGTCAAATGCGAATACGATTTACAAGGATCATTTACGTATTCAACGTTCACGTTGCTCGTCTCTTAATCTCTCATTCAACCTTTACTCAAGGTTTCAATTGCATTCATCGTAATCCATTCCATGAACCCCATGTTCATTATTCTTTCTTAATGTCGAAGCCATACAGTCCGTTGTATGCTAAGACCGATCGTTCATCGCAACAACGTTGCGTTCATAGCGTCTATACGCTTTACACTTATCTCTTATTACAATGACATAACATCGGAATGTTATTCATTACCTTCATCACTCAACGTCCAAGGAATCACAATCACAGTAATCCCTCACGTTCGTTCATTGTGACTACGGTTTTCTGATATCGGTTCCGTAACCCGCACCTACATTCTTTGTCTTTTTAATCTTGTTTAATCTTTCCGGTCAACCTTCATTAAAGGTTTAATACACTTGATTGGATGTTACATTACGTGAACTACATGTTCATACTTCTTTCTTGCACATCTTCTAGTAACTGAGAACTAAAAATCTCATTTACTGGTATTGCTCTTTTCTTGACATGACTGGCCAGTGCCCTTCCTTTCCTCCTCCTTTGCGGTGAGACCTACTTCTCTCTCTCTCTTCCGGACCGCAGCGCTGCGGTATGAAGTCCTTACTTAGTGAGCATGCTGCCTACCTCACACCTCGAAGATTTTCATCATTTGTACATGGCCATTTTGGCTACCACAATTTGCTACTACTACGTTGTAGCTGCAGTGAACTCTTGCAGTGTACTCGAACATTTAATGTCTGTTGCTGGCGTCGGCCTCGAAGGCACAACTTCATGGCTGCTGGATGCAAAGTATGAAACCTAGAAAATTTTTAAGTCTTTTATGTTTGAGATGCCGATTTTGAAATCTCATAACTTCTTCGTTATAACTTTCGAAACGAGGGCGTTCCAAAGCCATTTTCTTCCTTATCTTACGTACTTTGATTACCCACATACAGAATTTTGTTCTGAATTCGTTAACATGCCACTCAATTAGCTTAATCTTCGCTCTTCGTTCATTTTAACATTTTTAACGTTCTTCGTTCGTTCGTCCGTAATTCGGTCATCCAAACTCGGAATTTGTTCGTTCTTGAGTCCACGACTCACGTTTTATATGTTCTTTTACTTTTTATGAAACCCTACACGTTCGGGTTCATTTACTAACTTTTAAATTTTCGTTCTTCTTTTACAAAATATTTGCCATAACTTCGTTATAGCTTAGTTTTAATCCGTTCTTCATGAACGTTTCTATCGTTCCTAACCAAGCAATAAACATCTAACTTATACGCGATGGTTTTAAACTTGTCCACCAACAACAATTACACTACGATGGTTTTAAATTTGTCCATCAACAACGTTCTTCGTGTTCTTCGCGTTCTTCGTTCGTTCTTCATTTTTAATCGATATTTTGGATTACGATTTTACTTTTTCTTGGAATTTGATGTTATAGAACACCATTCCTTACTTAATTCACCTACTCGTTCATAATACTCATTCGGATTGCTCAAAATCCTCACGAATCTTATATTTGCTTAAGAAATTTATAAACTAAATTTCTTATTTTTATTTCTTCATTTTCTTACGATTTCAACCATATGAAATCATTTCTAACTTAATCTACTTCTTATCTTCATTAAGTTATGCTTTTGAACATAAAAACTTAAAGAAAATTTAGAAGAACTAGTGTTCGGATTACCGTTCTTCTTTATTTCTCTTCCGTTATACAAAGTCGGCGATTCGCTAGCTTTTCTATTTCACGATCACTTTTGATCTGAGCATTCATGCTCACGCTCTTCCTCTTCCTCTCCCAACCGAGCTCTCTCTATCTCTCTCAAGTGTAGGGTTTTCAAAAATCCTAGAAAACGGAATTCTAGGTTTCTATTTATAGAAAACCAAAGCTAGGGGAAAAATAGTCATTTTGCCCCTAAAATTACTATTCCCACCTCCTCTTCAACTTAGCCACCAAGTTAACTTGGCCATACCCGTATTTCGTACGTCACGAGTACATCATTCATCCAACATACATCATTATATACTGAAATATAATAACATACATTCTGAATTCCCAAATTCTAAAACCTAATAACCTTCCTCATTACAAATAATGATAATTACATTATTCCTTTCATCTTACAAGAGTGACTTTTATCCGCCACCAAGGATACATACAGTTCATTAAACTAGTCTATAGTTTAATTTTCTTCTTTCTACATTACAAGTCTTCACTTGATCTTCTCGCTCATTCACATTCTGAATGGCACTTCATCTGGATACCGTCAGTTTGATCTATACGGGATCCTTAAGTTCTTCTAACATCGTTCGCTGAAAATGTTTTTCATTTAAAGCAAGTGTGAACATACAATTGTCCAGCAAGTCATAACAGTTGAACAAACAACTTCAAGAATTTAAACATTCTTTTCAGACTTCAATAACCGAACAAGGTTATGAAGCAGCTTGAATAATAGGAATAGTCTTGATACCTATCATCTTAAAACATTAGTCACATTCAAATTGAAATACTTTCATTCTCTATTTTTATCATACACATCCTGTTTGGCTAGAATCCATAGCACATACTTAACAATAACGGTTCATGTATAAACAAAACATTCTTTTATTGAACAGTTCAAACATAGAACAATTCATATCATAGAAACACCGAAGTGTTCACATTGTGGCACAAGGCCTCATACGTTCTACCACCTTGCACAAATATCGCACATTCGCACATAGACAGAACTTCTCAAGTTCAACATCCGAGAAGTTTAAGAAACTAGCATTCAGTTAAAATATGAATGAAGCTAGGAAACTTGCCTTACGCACAGCTACAACTTACGTTGAACTGCTCATTCCAATCCATATAACACATAAGGAAACAGCACATACACCAATTAGTCATATACTTGACTTACGCATTGGTTTAGTTAACTTTACTTCTTAAGTTTCACGTTCTTACAACTAAGTTTACGCGACCAACTTTCTTTACCGCTTTACGGCTCTATGACATACGAAGATGTCTTACTCCAAACGTTTATCATCTTTGATGATTTACATTCTTATCTTCTTCTTATACTTCTCTAGGACTCAGCACACATCGCTTCTCTGCTAGTAGTCCATATGGTACTCTGAGTGGTTTCCCACAAACAAACAACAAACAAGTTCCCATCTCATCTACACTGCCATCACAGTGAGTTAGATCGGTTGCCAATTTCGTATATACCTTTACTCTTTGAAGGAATTGTTTAGCCCAGCTCCCATATGTCAACCATCAAAGGTTACGATCGTACCACAACCTAAATTTCTCTCAACTTATACGAACTATTAAACTATAATGTTCGTTAAGTCAATTTCTTATTCCTTATGGCTTTCTGGCAAGCAATTCACATACCTCGGGACTCATTCTTATCCGAATCACATTCGGCTTTCATTAATCTTATTATCGTTCATTACGGCTTTCTCAACAATTCATATTTTACGTACTACCTTCGTCAAGTCTATGTCATACAACCAGGGTATACTTAGAACGTTCGTCAAACGCGAATACGATTTACAAGGATCATTTACGTATTCAACGTTCACGTTGCTTGTCTCTTAATCTCTCATTCAACCTTTACTCAAGGTTTCAATTGCATTCATCGTTATCCATTCCATGAACCCCATGTTCATTATTCTTTCTTAATGTCGAAGCCATACAGTCCGTTGTATACTAAGACCGATCGTTCATCGCAACAACGTTGCGTTCATAGCGTCTATACGCTTTACACTTATCTCTTATTGCCATGACATAACATCAGAATGTTATTCATTACCTTCGTCACTCAACATCCAAGGAATCACAATCACAGTAATCCCTCATGTTCGTTCATCGTGACTACGGTTTCCGGATATCAGTTCCGTAACCCACACCTACATTCTTTGTCTCTCATTTAATCTTTCTGTTCAACCTTCATTAAAGGTTTAATACACTTGATTGGATGTTACATTACGTGCACTACATGTTCATACTTCTTTCTTGAACATCCTCCAGTAACTGAGAACTAAAAATCTCATTTCTAGGCATTGCTCTACACCGGCGCTGCGGTGTCGTGCCCTTCCTTTCCCCTCGCGCTGCGGCATGACCTACTTCTCTCTCCTCTCATCCCGGACTGGCGCTGCGGCGCGAGTCCTTACTTAGTGGGCCGCGCTATGGCGCCACACTCCAGAAGATTTTTGTACTGTACATGGCGCTGCGGCGCCACAAATTGTACTACGGTTCGCGCTACGATGAACTCTTGCAGTGTACTTGGACACTGTTACGCGCTACGGCGTCGGCCTCCAAGGTACAACTCGCGTTACGACGCCGAGTATGAAACCTAGAAAATTTTCTAAGTCTTTTACAAGCTTGAGACGCCGATTTCGAAATCTCATAACTTCTTCGTTATAACTCAGAACGAGGTCGTTCCAAAGCCATTTTCTTCCTTATCTTACGTACTTCGATTACCCACATACAGAAATTCATTCTGAATTCGTTAACATGCCACTCATTTGGCTTAATCTTCGTTCTTCGTTTATTTTAACATTTTTAACGTTCTTCATTCGTTCGTCCGTAATTCGGTCATCCAAACTCGGAATTCGTTCGTTCTTGAGTCCATGACTCTCGTTTTATACGTTCTCTTACATTTTTATGAAACCCTACACGTTCGGGTTCATTTACTAACTTTCAAATTTTCGTTCTTCTTTTACAAAATTTTCGCCATAACTTCGTTATAGCTTAGTTTTAATCCGTTCTTTATGAACGTTTCTATCGTTCCTAACCAAGCAATAAGCATCTAACGTATACGCGATGGTTTTAAACTTGTCCATCAACAACAATTACACTATGATGGTTTTAAATTTGTCCATCAACAACGTTGTTCGTTCGTTCTTCATTTTTAATCGATATTTTGGATTACGATTTCACTTTTTCTTGGAATTTGATGTTATAGAACACCATTCCTTACTTAATTCACCTACTCGTTCATAATTTTCATTCGGTTCGCTCAAAATCCTCACGAATCTTATACTTGCTTAAGAAATTTATAAACTAAATTTCTTATTTTTATTTCTTCATTTTCTTACGATTTCAACCATATGAAATTATTTCTAACTTAATCTACTTCTTATCTTCATTAAGTTATGTTTTTTAACATAAAAATTTAAAGAAAATTTAGAAAAACTAGTGTTCAGATTACCGTTCTTCTTTATTTCTCTTCCGTTATACAAAGCCGGCGATTCGCTAGCTTTTCTATTTCACGATCACTTTGGATCTGAGCATTCATGCTCACGCTCTTCCTCTTCCTCTCCCAACCGAGCTCTCTCTATCTCTCTCAAGTGTAGGGTTTTGAAAAATCCTAGAAAATGAAATTCTAGGTTTCTATTTATAGAAAACCAAAGCTAGGGACAAAATAGTCATTTCGCCCCTAAAGTTACTATTCCCACCTCCTCTTCAACTTAGCCACCAAGTTAACTTGGCCACCACCCTTTACTTGGTGGCCAAGTGGTAACCAGCATTATGCCCATGGGTCACCCCATGGGTTGCCCCAATGGTTCTTACCCATCCGCTTTACCCATTGGTTCGATCCATGCGTTTCTTTTCTTGGTTTGGGCCTTAACCCTAATTCTTATTGGGCCTAACTTGGGCTTGATTTCACAAATCATTGGGCTTGACATAATCCAAGTCCAATTGGATTCTACAAAGTCCATGAACACAAAGTCCATTAAGACTAATCGTATTCTACGCATTCTTTTCTCGTAATCTCTTCAGATTTAACTCGCATAATCTTAGATTATATCGTCAGACTATTCTTCTTTCTATACTCATTATAATAACTTCGTTATCATACTCGTATTTCTCACGCATAATAACCCTAGTTATTATATCGTTACTCATTACATTCATGGAACTCACTTTTCCTAACTCTTAGGTTTTTTGTCTGTAAAGAAAACTTTGTTTTTGCCATAACTGAAATATTATTGAATATTCCATCACGTCTCAACATTTAACGTAATCAATAACTTCTCGGAATTTCAAAATAAATCTCCGAGCAGAAATGGGTGAATAGTGCCTATTTCGTCTTTTTCCCCAAAAATATTTTTGTTCCCGGAAAACATTCATTTTCGTCTTGAAAATTCTTACTCGTTAAATCTAGCTCGTAGCCAGAATCCTCCCGATTAATAATCATTCTAGGTTATAAAACGATTAATAAACACATAGCACATAATAGTATTAATAAAAATTCATTTTATTAATTACTAATTCTTCAAATCTTAATTTCTGGACAATCCAGATTTCCGGGTTGTCACACACATAGCTATGCAATGTCTTATTCCCTTAGGCTTTTCAATGCTACCTTAACGAGCTTTCGACCAACGACTCCCAGACCATTAAGACCTTAGGGCGCTAGGTGTAAAGACAATCCCCTCGGGCTTACTTACTCAAGTAACAAAGGCCACAAAACTAGACAATCACGCCACGGTCTTTATTCATACTTTTTCTTTTTCTTTTTCTTTTCATTTTTTTTCATTTTTTTTCATTTTTTTTCATTTTTTATAGCTTATATACCCTAAATATTCCCCCAAACTTATGTTCTTGTCTAACTTTAGCCATCACTATTTATTCTTGTCATTCTTTCATTTAAACTAGCATTATCCTTTAGAATCCCATTATGTATCAATTTAAACTCAATCAATCAACAAGTTGTTTTTACTGTGCTAACCTTGATTATACCAGTTTCAAACAGAAAAAAATTCAATTCATAGCAAGAAATCACATCAAAGCTCTAATAATTAGTACTATACTTGTCTACTCAATTTCAATCTCATCATTGGCCAAAATAAACTGAACTATCTAACAGCTGGAATCATGCAACATGAACATAGTAACTAACTATTATTTTTGAATTTTTGATTTGAATTTTTTTTTAATTTTTATTTTTGATAATAATGAACCTAAACTATATTAACAACATATGAAAAATAACATAACATAAACATGAAACTAAACATGCAATAATGAACTAAATTGAACTCCCCCAAACTTAGCAATTACAATGTCCTCATTGTAAGAATAAAGCATGAAGTGGACGAGGACTTCCCTGTAATCATTTAAGCTTGTGGTGATGGTAAACCGTTTGGCGGTGATTTATCATTTTCCTATCCATTGAACCTCCAATACTTGCAATGAAGAGAGACAACATGGATTAGAATAACACTTGGATTCTTCTCTACTAAATAAACTAGGAAATCATATAAATAAATAAATAAAAATTCCTGGGTTGCCTCCCAGTTAGCGCTTGAATTATAGTCTTTCTGCATGACTTTGTCTGGTCAACACTATCTAATTCCTCTTCGATAGTTGAGGAACTCTCCATCCATCGGAAATAATATAGCTTTTGGTAGGTTCCCATTTACGATTACCATTGCAATAAAGTCACCCAACATGCTTTGTTTTGGTATAATCTCCATGAAGAAGGGCAAATAACTAGGTGCTATCTCCATTGTGTTTGTGATCATATTTGGGCATGGAAGTGTGTCTAACACAATGGACTCTTCGTATATCTTCTCTTTCTCATCCCACCACGGCTTCATTGTTGCCCTAGCTCTTATGTCATAAAGAGCTTCGCCGACGACATGACTACCTAACATGTATGGTTTTGTAAATCTAACCGGATCCTTGAACTTTGGTGGAGAAGGAAATTGGGGCACTAATAACATCGGCTCATCCTCGTTGGTACTCATAGTTAGTTCTTCACCGACCTTGTTGTCATTATCCCCATTTGTCTCTTTTTTTCAACATTTCGTGTCTCATCCAGTTGTAGATTTGGCTCGGGCACTTCATCAATCTCGGAATCCTCGTCATAACACCAATTATTTTGAGGATAGTTGTTCAAGGCTTTTGAGCATTTGATCTATCTGGTTCTGCAGATTGTGACGTGATATCTCTTGATTTATCATCCTCTCCTCATTTGATGCTATGCACTTGGACAACAATTCCTCAAACTTTGACTTTTCTTCTTTTAATGGAGGTTGATATGAGAAATCTGGCGTGTATGTTGGATCTGGAATAGAGTATTGGTCTTGATAGTTGTAGCTCCATGAACAATCCGGGATGATACCCCATACTTGATCATAATTATCATATGCATACTTGATTGAGGTAGTTACCACCATACTTGTCATGCCCAAGATTGATGGTGCATTGATTACTTTCGGGTGATTGCCAAACCTGATAGTCATAAATAATCGCAATCCTTCCGACTCCTTTGGGCTTCAAAACATCCAACTTCCTCGAAAGTTCTTCAATGTCTCTTGACATTGCGGAAAGTGTCGAGTCCGCCAATCTCCGCTCCCCTTGGTTGAGTCATTCTTGCCATCCTTCGACTCATTGAAGTCATGCGATAACCTCCAACGTCTTGAAGTTGCCTCAATTTGTATTGGCTCTATAGAAGATGTATTAAGTCCATCAATCCTGTTTCCCTTGGTTGAGTCATGTTCGTAATGGCCATTGATACACAAAGTCATCCATGGTACCTGAAAAGAGAGAAATATAGGAAGAGAATTAAAAATAAAAATAAAAGTGTTTAAATTAAGACTAATTTGATTGAAATTAATATTGGCAAAGAGATATTAAACTAATTCCCCGGCAACAGTGCCAAAAACTTGTTGGGTAAAATCTAATTACGCACAACACGCAAGTATACGTGGTCAACAAGTAATAAAATAAAAGTAGAGTATCGTTCCCACGAGGAATTGTTTAATAAAAATCACCAAGTACTAACCCGTAACCAACTCAATCTTATTTAAACGAATGAATTTCAATTTATAAGTAAACTAATTCTAATTACCATTAGTTAAATTAAGATTACGGAGATTTAAGATCACAACTTCACTTATTGCTTCATTTAAGTTAACACACTTATCATCAATTATTTTCTACCTTGAATTGTTAATCAAGAACACTAAAGCAGATAAAACCACCTCTCGATGCATAATACCCATACTCACTTAAATCCACAGATGATAGAATTAAGCAAGACACCTTAATTAACTAATCCACTATATCTCTATGTGAATTACAATTAAAAAGGATTTAAAGCACAAGTTTTCTATAAGATTACATGCGATGTTAGGTATATCTCTATCCTAGACACAAATTATGTATTCCAACGCTATACAGAAAACACAATCACATGCTACTATGATCAGATTTAAATATATACTTCATCTCTCGAGTTCATAAAGATTATCACGGTAATTGATGGCCAATCAATTAAACAATTAAGTCCAAATCAAAATAGACAATCCTCATAATAGAACATAATAATTGGTAGCGAAGCATATTAAAATAAACTACACAATAAGATCCATTGTAATCTCAAACAAAGAATTAGTTCATTGAATTAAAACTAAGAATTCACAATTGAATACACAATAAAAGACAAAGATAGAAGAAGATAAGAAGATATAATCTGTTGTCTGCAGATTTGATGCTCCTCCTTGCTCCTACTTTGAATCTTCAATGGTCTCCAAGTTGCTTCAATCTCCAAATCTAAAAAGAACTAGTGCTTTTGATCTAATTTACTTTAATCTAATCTAATTGAATCCTCTATTTAGTCTCTAATCTCCCCTAATCCTTGTGATTCTCCTCCTTTTATAAGTCTCTTTATATGTCTTTAAGTCCTCTTGGAAGTCCTTGTGTCAATCGGATCGAAACAATCATTTCTGGACTCAAATTGGACCAAAATTCGCATTTTTGCGCATTTTCTGGGCATACCCCCGCCCCGACGGGGGTCTAGGCTTGTTTTAGGCCCGTCCCAGTGGGCTAGGGGCCTGTCTTGTGACTCGCATGCCCACCCCGGCGGTGGTTTTGTGAAAGAAAATTTTCTACTCTGACGTCCTTTGGGAAAACGGCCATAACTCTTGATCCGGAAAGAGTTACGAGGACTTCCACCTATCAAATCGAAGATATCAACGAGATATACAACTTTCATTCTTTAAGATTTTAGAAATAAAGGACGGACGAAGGTCAAAATTGGGCTGTAAGTGACTGTTATGAAAATGGCCACCCAAAACAGTGACGTTCGACGTTCGTTGGTACAAATGTCATAACTCTTGCATCCGAACTCCAATTGGAATGATTCAAGATGTTCTGGAAAGCTAAGAAGAAGCTCTACAATATAGTCCAAGTTCCAAGCCAAGAACATGAAATGAACATGAAAGCCCAAACGATGTCCGGATTGCTTTTATTTACGATTTCAACTCCCAAGCATATAATCTACAAAACGAACACAAAATGCATGAAAAGTAACTAAGAAACATGAGATTAAGCAAATAATTCAAGTAACAGATACCGGATAAGTAGGTATAAAATCTACTTATCATACGAGTAGAAAGGTCCATAGTCTTATAATTGTTAAAGGTTTCAAGTATAACCCTTGCTAACCTAGGACATAGTTCAAGGTCTTATGACCCTCAGAAATCTTTTGATTCTTGTTATTCATTCTTGATTCAAAAGTGAAGCTTTTATTTCAGAAGTCTTTGATTCCCTCGCATGTTGTTATACATTTTTATTTCATTATTTTATTTATGGGCAATCATGCTCACTCTTGCTTAATAATAACATTGCAGTTAAGAACGAAAAGTACGACGAGCCTTCTACTAGTAAAGGCAAAGGCAATGTTAACAAATGTTGAAGACTTGTATTTATGAGATGTTGAATTTATGTGTTAAGACTTAATGTTGTTAAGACTTATTAGTTGTTTATATTTCCGCACAAATGTTTAATGTTAGTTTAACCCGGATTTGGGGGTGTCACAAGTTGGTATCAGAGCTGTAGGTTATGAACCTTAGGTGGGGGAACAACCTTAGGTAGTAGCCTTATAGGAAGAACATAGAGATGGAAAACTCTTATCGAGTTCTAGGAAATGAATTTTTGTAATTCATTGAAGATAATAAAAGACTTTATGTGCTTATGTGTTAAATTATGTGCTCACTAGTACGATTTAGTAACTAAAACTCAAAATTTTGTTGTTAGGATGTCGGATGTCAGAGGAACTAGTCGAGCAGGGGAGGAGGAACCACAGTACCCACACAATTACTACTGAGAGGAGCCCAGAGACATTCATGTCATTAGGGAACAGTTCGTACAGAGGGAGTCATCTCCATTGATCACCGTTGTTGGTCAGGAGCATGATCCTGGGGAGGAATTTGAAGAGGAAGAGGAAGAAGAAGAGTTTCCACAACACTTCATTGATGCTGAGATGTACGACACATTATACGACCATAACGTAGAGTTATGAGATGAGGTGCAGGATTTGACTGAGCGGGCGATTATTCAACAGATTACTCTCGAGCAGAAGGTGAGGGAGATTTTGACTCTTCACTCATGACTGGGAAATGTAGAATGGGATTTGGTCCACGAGAAGGGTCAAACCGAAGATAAGACCGCAAAGATAGAAAAGTTGAAGAAGGAACTGAAGGAAAGCTCTGATAGGCTGATCATAGCAGAGGAAGGCTGTGTGAGAGAGTCACGTCGTGCTGATCTTGTGGAAGAGGATGGTCGTGCAAAGAAGGTGAAGCTTGGGGAGACATACTCTACACTTAATCATGCAATGGATGAGGCCCAGGATCGAGTTTTAAGGTATCCCATCCAGTTCGAAGGACTTCCATCGTACATCTTGGGATCGCGGGCGATGTCTCGCATCATGGAAGAGGAGCGTAGCAAGGCTATTCAGCGCCTTGATAGACAGTGATAGAATTTGTTTAATTATGTGATAAACTTATTTGGTATCTAGATGTAAATTCCGATGTTGTTATGAACAAAGGAATAGTTTAATATTAAATCATGTGGATTCTTTATCTCAGGATAGTTGATGTAAATAGCAGTGATGCTATCGTCTGATGTTAAAACTTTTGATTTGAATGAATATATATCAAGTTGTTTGAGATAATGTGTTAATAATTATATTAAATTATTGAGTTAAGTCTTAACTACTTAGAGAATTTAATAGAGATTTAATAAGCATATATTTTAATGAAATTATGCCGCCAAGAAGAAGACAACAATGTCACCATTTCTAAGAGTCAATAATAATAACATAATAATGTCGATACAAATAATATAAAACTTAAACTTAAATTTATATATACATAATTGTCTAATCCCAAGGATACTTGAAACCTTTAAACATTCCATTACATGTCGGAATAATATATAATAATAATATAATATAAAACTTAACTTAAGTTTACATCACATAGTCTTTCTCCCAAACTATTAAATATTCATTACATGTCATAATATATATATTATATATATATCATAGTCTTCATATTCTTTTAAAACTATTACAAATCATACAATTCTTATTTGGTTAGCTTTCCTTTTCACACTTTCTCGGTCCTTTAAAAAACATTTAAATTAAGCAAGGATGAGCATTTGAGTGCCAGCAGTAGTATTATATATATATATATAATATTGAAAGAATTTAAATGTTTTCTTAATAATATTCTTCTACAACTAGTCAATAGTTGTGAAGTAATCTGTACCAATAATAATTCATAACAACCCTCTTTCAAACTTTTGAAACTACGTATTGACTGTATATGGGGTTTCTGTGACATACCATGAACATTGTTTTTCATTTTCGAAAAGGTTTAAACAGAAATTCATCTGTAAACCGTCATGACTTACTTACGCACGGAGGGTGATCACTGTTGTACCTTCAGACGATTGATCAATACTACATTTATATGAACGATGTTATCGTTATTCTCTGTCACTTTTCCAAGTATAAAATTTTCCCATTTTCGGGATGTTCATATCATGCTTCAACAATAATTTTCATAACAAAGGTCTTATATAATTCAACATATATGTATATCAAAGGGTATCAACATGCGATGAAAAATAATGATTGTCCAAGTGGGGACACTTGATAATCATTTATAGAAATTAACGAAATAGAATATATTTATCCGAATTATCATATACTAAAGATGTTGATAATCAATGGGCATATATAATATAGGCTTAACAACTGCATACATAATAATAATAATTCTTCAAATACATTCTTACACTTGTCCATTGCATAAAGAAAATGCAAAGTTAGGATATCTTGCACGATGCTACCGCTTACTATTCTCAACTTAGTTTTATCTTTTATGAAATCACCTATCATTAATCGGATCATTTTACCGATTAGTATAACATAACGTAATATATAACACCGCTTTATTGCGACAAAGACATTCCTAATCACATTGCCACACAATCTTTAACAACCATCAATCACAAATAAACATTTATCTAGCCAATTATCTAAGTTCGGATCAATTTCTCGAAACATGTCGCTCTACCGACACTTTTTTTTGCAATAATCGAGTCTAAGACTCTAAACGTATCACAATATCCATTTGATAACTTAAATATTAGTCACACTTTATTTTTTCATGGCCTTATAATAATTATTAAATAATTATTATCATTTATCATAATTTTTGAAATATCGTAATCATTATTAAATGATTTAAATATTACATAATTCTATTATCATTAACATTTAATCAATATTAAATTATTAATGAAACCATTGCCAAAATATTAAAGTTATGTATAATAACTCAAAATATTTTTAAAGTATTATAATTACCCTTAAATGATTTTTTAAAATATTTAAAATCATTATTAAATAATTACCATTAATATTTAAATATTAATGAACTATTTATCCAAATATTAAAAGTCAATAATTATAACTTAAAATATTTTTAAATCATTAATATCCTTTTTTAAAATGATTTTAAATAAATAAAACCATTTTTAAACTATTTATTTAATATAATTATTAAATAAATTTAATATCATTAATCATTAAATAAATATCATTAATATTAAATTATTAATGAAATTATTCTTTAAATATTAAAAGTTATATTTTATAACTTAAAATATCTCTAAACACTTTATTTTTATTTAAAATGATTATTATAATAATAAAATCATTTTAAACTAAATTATTTAATATAATTATTAAATAACTTTATTATCATTAATAATAATTAATTAATGAAATTTACCTTTAAATATTAAAAGTTATATTTTATAACTTAAAATATTTTTAAATATCTTCTTATTATTTAAAATGATTTTTAATATAATAAAATCATTTTTAATTCATTTATTTAATTCATTTAATAAATAACTTAATTATCATTAATATTTATTTATTAATGAAAATTATCACATAATATTAAAAGTTATTTTTATCTCAAAATATTTTCTTATATCATAATATAATTTTAAATGATTTTTCATGAATTAAAATCATTTTTAAATAATTTATTTAATATTATAATTAAATAAATTAATTACTTTTAATATTCTAAAAATATTAAATATTTATGAAATATATTTAAAATAATTAAAAACTAATTTTTAGAATTTAAAATAATTTTTTTATAATTTATTTTGTATTTTTTAATAATTAAAACTATTTTTTTCTAATTTTAATCATTTTCAAAAAATACGTAAAATTAAAAAATAATACAAAACCGTCATAGGAAGGCTTTTAGCGACATAAGAATCATTCGCTATTGGTGTTCTTGAGCTCAAGAACACCGACAAGGCCATTTTCATGGTGGCTCGCTTGGACCGCAGTATAAATCTTAGCTCACATCTGCTTCGGGTCAAGTGAAATATTGATTATGTAGTGTTTATGTAACACTACAATTAACAATCAAAATCCGTGCTATAACATAACAATACATGAAGATCCGGGCTTGTTAAAACCCTGTCAGACCAAATCGGGTTTCTTCGAAAACCCGTAAAATCATCCCGCCACTTTCAAGCTCAAATTACTTACTTGCTCGGTCATGGTTTAAGTTGCTTGATGGTTCAAAGTTATAGTACTTATGTCATATAACATTTAAAACCAATAAATCAGCTTTAAAAACAATGTAATCACAATATATGGTTCGGCCAAACTCCTCGACAAAATTAGTGTTCATACTGCTTCGGGTTTACCTAAACCGACTCACGATCAAATGGGTCACTTTGACCACTTCCTCTAATCGATCTATTAAGTTCTTATGTCATCAAAAAGCATAGATCTATAGTATACCTAATAGGCTACAAGATGTGCTAAATATCAACACCAAAAACCAAAACGATTGTCAGATCCATGGGCTCAAACATATTGTCAGATATCGTTTCTACGTGACTTTCTCGGTCGCCTAAAAAAGTCCTAAATAATGCCAAAATCTAGCGGATTTGATCGTTAATAACTACAAATTTGTTCACAAAATGACTTCAATTATTTTTGTAGATTAAAGACAACATTACAGGCTACACATATCAACATTTAAACATCATAAATCATAAACGACCAAAGAGTTATAGGGCCTGACATTCACTGTCAGACCTCTAGAAATTTTTTTCCAGATTTTCTAAAATCAATGATTTGAGTATTTTGAAGTTATGGATCTATGTAATACCAACCCAGCACTAGAGACTAAATACAACATATTCTAACAACAAAACTAACATCTAACAATCAATTTTTGGATGTAATTTAAACTAGGGTTTTGTACCTTTTATGCTCAATTCTTGATTTACTGCTATTGATTTGTTGTTGGATTTTATGGGGCTTGATAATGGGTCTGATATTATCAACAAATTTCGGGGGTTTGGGACTTGAGAGTGTTAGTATGAATGTTGTGCAATTTTTAGTAAACAACTCACTTTCTCTCTCCTTCAATCTATATATAGATAAATAATATGCATGAATGGGATGATTAGGGCTTATTGTCATTCATCTTAGAGTCAATGAAGTTGTTGGGAGTTGTTGATTTGGTGAACCACCACACCAATGTTGTCAAAACTCTAGTTTGCTTACTTTAATTATAAAAGGGCATTTTGGTCATTTCCTTAAATTTCTAGAAAATGGCCTTAGGGTTTAGGGTTTAGACATTTTAGTGTTTAGGTTTGAGCCAATTTGGGTTTTATAAGTAAACAAAAATCTAGGATTTCCAATTTAGGGTTTGCACAATAAAAATTAAATAAATAAAATTAAATACTTTTAGTTTCTAAAATTTTGCAAAATTAATATTGTTAATTAAATTAATTTTGTAATTACATGAACATTAGGGTTTATTACCCTTAATCATAATGAACTTTGCTAATAAAGCAATTAGGGTTTAAAATATCGATCATTACGGTTTCTAGAAATACAATTAGGGTTTCTAGAAATTAAATTAGGGTTCTAGGTTTTAGGGTTTGAATTTACTAATTAAGTTTATTTTAATTAGCAATTAAAGTCTATCACACGTGTTATTAATCATCGTAACACAACTCTCGATGATCAAACCTCCTGCTTTAGGTTTTCCCTGGATTAGGGTTTCTAATATTGAAATTAGGATTTTCTAAATATTAGAGTTTCCGCAATTTTAATTAGGGTTTACCTAATTAATACATTTAATACACGCCATAATTAATATAACATACTTATAAAATAATCTCATACTCTAATTTGGATCTCAAATTAGGGTTTAACATTATTATCGTGGTTTGGTCAAAATATACCGTAATTGACAACCATTATCAATACTTTTACATACCGTATATATTCATAAAGTACTCTAAAAATCAAAATATAAGTAATATTATATTATTATTCTCATACCTTGACAATAATCCAAAATTAGGGTTTGATTCCATATCCGATTATTCTTTCATATTTAACCTTAATAATTAAGGTAAAATAATTAACTTAATAATCAGTATAAAAATTCATATAATAAAATAATTATTATATTTATTCTAAAATCACTTCATATATTATTTAAATAATATACGATTATATATTCATGGAAAATAATTAATAAAAATATTTCTATCTTAAAATTAATTATTATAAAAATATACTTTCTATAATCAATAATTCTAAAATAAATTTACTTGTAAATATTCATGTAATAAATATATTTTTATTTACCACATAAATACATATACACATAATCTTGTACAAATCCTCATCCTTAAAATAAAAAAAAAAAAAAAAATTATACGCAAAATTTATGATTTATTTATATAGAAAATATCGGGTTGTCACATTCACCTCTCCTTATAAGGATTCCGTCCCCTAATCACCACTTAAAAAACCTACATAACTCGGGTTCATAGCATACACGATCTTCAAGAATAGATCTCGATTAACTTTAATCGAACCGATCTTTTAATTAATCACATTAAGCTTGTCTTTTTCGATTAAACGAAAATTTGATTTCTAAAAGAACTCAAATTTCTCCTCAAAATTTCTTTATAAAATAATTTACTATAAATAGAAAAATTCTAATTACGCAAATAAAAGTTATTCGAATATTACCTCGAACTCGCATTGCCACCGCCACCGTGTCTTGAACCGGCCATGTTGAAGACCTTGATGTTGACTTTGTTGGTTTGTTCGATGATGCTCGGGCCCTGCGATTGCTAATGTTCCACTACCCTTACCAAGATTTACACTTCCACCTTCTACCCCCTCTGTTTCGGACAATCCTTGACCCTATGCTCCAATGATCCACAAATAAAACAACCACTGCTCATTCTAGGATTTGGGCAAATTGGGAGAGATATGACCTCCCGCCTGCACTTATAACACACAAATTTCCTTTCAAACACTCTCCTGAGTGGTTCTTTCCACATGTTTTGCATCGAAGCGCCTTGCTTCTTAACTCCTCTCGCTTCACCTGAACGCTTCCAAAGTAGTTTCCTTTCTTTTTCCATCAACATTCCTACTTCCACTATTAATTCTCACCTTCTCACCTCCCTCGACCTTGCTCTTGTTTTTCTTTTCCTTATTGTAGAGGCTCATAGCCTCACTTCCTCCTCCGCAATTATCGCTTTCTCCATGAGTGCCGCAAATGTTGGGATCTCGCAACACCGCCACCTTATTATAGAGCCAAGGTTTTAATCCCACCAAATCTCCTCGCTTCCTAGCCTCCGTGACGACTTGATGCGAGCAAACCTAGCTAATTCATTAAATTTCATGCAAGCATATTCCGGCCACCGACATATCCCCTCGCTTCAACTCCAAAATTTTACCTCCATTCTAGCCTCACATACTAAATTTGAAAAATAATTCTCGAAAAATAAGGTCTTAAATCTATCCCATGTTACCACACCGCCTCCCGCCTCACCGATTCGCTTCCCACCGTAAATTTGCCTCACCTTTCATCATGTAGGTGGCAAAAGAGGTCTTTGCCCTCACCTACCCTAGCTATTACAAACGCCTTCTCAATTTCTTAATCCAAGTTTGGGCTTCTAAGGTCAACAGATACCTTTGAATTTCCATGGGGTCCACAATAGATCTTTAAAGTCTTTAAAATTCACCAAGTGATTATCCCACCGTTCCTTTGAATTCCGAACCATATTCATGAATCACGATTGGGTCCGCTTTTGTCTTCCTTCAACGTTGTCGATGCACGTCGCCTTTGATTTTTTAAGCGACGCCGCTCGATTATCCGGTTAAGTAAAACCATAAATTAACTTACATTCTAAACCTTATCATATAAGTTTAAACTTATTAAACTTGTTTCATAACTCAAACTTTGATTCATATTCATTCATTGCTTTTCAAAAATATTTTACATATCACAAAGACATATTGCTTTTAAACATCACATCCCATCAGGACTACAAAAGTCGGGATTTACATCACCATTGTACAAAAGTTTTATAATAATGCATTACACGTATATACTAAACACACATATTATATTAAACATGCTTTACACAACTTAACCTATACTATCTATTCACTACGCCTTCTTCCTCGGATGCCTTTTTCACCGATGATCTTCCTTTCCACAAACAAAACATGCTCCCTGCTTATAATCGTGATAATACAGAGTGGTATGTCCCTTCATATCCACAAAGATAACATATTCTTTTCCATTTCTTCTTCCCTGTTTTCCTAAATCATGGTCTTCTACCTTCCTTTTTCCTTATCTCTTGAGTCGCATACACGGTGTTGCTTTGAGGCTCTCATCCGATTGATTTTGAGTTTAAGCTTATCCCGCTTCTTCCATTGTTTCTATTAACGCTTGACGAATTGATCGTTAAGCGCTTTTTCTGCCTTCCACAACCCTTCTAGAGAAGATACCTTGTTCCTCAATTCTTGCATCTCCATTGATGCTTGATCAACTTCACTTTTAGGGTCCGAATCATTATCCGTCAAATCCACTATTTCCTGATCTGGTACTATGTTTTCCATGATAACCACCTCGTCCGAAGTTTGTTTCATTGTGAGCTTCTATTTCCGCTATCGGCTTCGATATTAGCTCCTTCTTTACAACTGTGGATATCCTAATCCTTTTCACCGACATCTACACACAACAATTATCCCGATTAGCATATATATATATATACACATAGTCAAATAATAGTTTTGTATGAATTATCTTTTATTTTGTTTTTTTGACGATGAATTTATTCAATTCATCTCTTTTTAAACTCTATATGAGTTATTTATATTTTCAACGCTTCCCTCTCGTTTCTAAGGTTATAGCCTAAGGTCTAACCCACCTAAGGTTTCTAACCCTATAGCTCGATACCATTCCTCAGGAGGTCCCCAAATCCGATACTTGAAACCCGAACTCTCAGACATCACGATACCATTTCTATGAGCGGAATAATACTAATAATAATAATAATAATATAAAACTTAAACTTAAATTTACATATACATCGTAGTCTTTCTCCCAAGTACGTAACCTTTAAACATTCATTACATGTCATAATATATATATATATATATATATATATATATATATATCTTCATATACTTATATAAAACTATTACAAATATCGCCATAATTCTTATTTGTTAGCTTTCCTTTTCCTTTGCCTCTACCAACTTTCTTTCGGTCCTTCACACTTAGTCGAAAACATTTAAATTAAGCAAGGATGAGCATTTGAGTGCCCAAAGAAGTATTATATATATATATATATATATATATATATATATATATATATATAGTCGAAAGAATTTAAATGTTTTCTTAATAATATTCTTCTACAACTAGTCAAGAGTTGTGAAGTAACTGCACTCAATAATAATTCATAACAACCCTCTTTCAAACTTTTGAAACTACGATTGATCAGATATGGGGTTTCGTGACATACCATGAACATTGTTTTCATTTTCAAAAGGTTTAAATGTAAATTCATCTCAGAAAACTGTCATGACTTACTTACGTACCGGAGGGTGATCGGCCTCATTGCACCTTCAGATTGATCAATACTACATTTATATGAACGATGTTATCGTCATTCATCTTCGCCATGCATAAAATTTTCCCATTTTCGGGATGTTCATATCTCACTTATCTTTTCATAACAAAGGTCTTATATAATTCAACATATATGTATATCAAAGGTGTATCAACATGCGATGAAAAATAATGATTGTCCAAGTGGGGACACTTGTATAATCATTTATAGAAATTAACGAATGTAATATATTTATCCAAATTATCATATACTAGCATGTTGATAATCAATGGGCATATATAATATAGGCTTAACAATCTGTATAATAATAATAATAATTCTTCAAAACTTCTTACACTTGTCCATCAGACATAAAGAAAATGCAAAGTTAGGATATTTCACTCTCGATGCGCTACCGCTACTATTCTCAACTTAGTTTTATCTTTTATGAAATCACCTATCATTAATCGATCATTTTACCGATTAGTATAACATAACGTAATCATATAACACCGCTTATTGCAACAAGACATTCCTAATCACATTGCCACACAATCTTTAACAACCATCAATCACAAATAAACATTTATCTAGCCAATTATCTAAGTCCAGATCAATTTCTCTCGAATATGTCGATCTCACCGACAAATTTTTTCGTAATTATCGAGTCTAAGACTCTAAACCGTAGTTCAATATCCATTTGATAACTTAAACATTAGTCACACTATTTTTTCATGGCCTTATAATAATTATTAAATAATTATTATCATTTATCATAATTTTTGAAATATCGTAATCATTATTAAATGATTTAAGTATTACATAATTCTATTATCATTAACATTTAATCAATATTAAATTATTAATGAAACCATTGCCAAAATATTAAAGTTATGTATAATAACTCAAAATATTAATTATTACCCTTTAAATGATTTTTAAAACATTTAAAATCATTTTTAAATAATTACCATTAATATTTAAATATTAATGAACTATTTATCCAAATATTAAAAGTCAATAATTATAACTTAAAATATTTTTAAATCATTAATATCTTTTTTAAATGATTTTTAAATAAATAAAACCATTTTTAAACTATTTATTTAATATAATTATTAAATAAATTTAATATCATTAATCATTAAATAAATATCATTAATATTAAATTATTAATGAAATTATTCTTTAAATATTAAAAGTTATATTTTATAACTTAAAATATCTCTAAACACTTTATTTTTTATTTAAAATGATTATTATAATAATAAAATCATTTTTAAACTAAATTATTTAATATAATTATTAAATAACTTTATTATCATTAATCATAATTAATTAATGAAATTTACCTTTAAATATTAAAAGTTATATTTTATAACTTAAAATATTTTTAAATACCTTCTTATTATTTAAAATGATTTTTAATATAATAAAATCATTTTTAATTCATTTATTTAATTCATTTAATAAATAACTTAATTATCATTAATATTTATTTATTAATGAAAATTATCAATAATATATAAAAGTTATTAAAATAACTTAAAATATTTTCTTATATCATAATATAATTTTAAATGATTTTTCATGAATTAAAATCATTTTTAAATAATTTATTTAATATTATAATTAAATAAATTAATTACTTTTAATATTCTAAAAATATTAAATATTTATGAAATATATTTAAAATAATTAAAAACTAATTTTCAGAATTAAAAATAATTTTTTTATAATTTATTTTGTATTTTTAATAATTAAAAACTATTTTTTTCTAATTTTTAATCATTTTCAGAAAATACAGAAATTAAAAATAATACAAAACCGTCGCTATAGGCTTTTAGCGACAGTAACCGTCGCTATTGGTGTTCTTGAGCTCAAGAACACTGACAAGGCCAGTTTCATGGTGGCTCGTTTGACCGTGTATAAATCTTAGCTCACACTGTTTCTGGGTCAAGTGAAATATTGATTATGTAGTGTTTATGTAACACTACAATTAACAATCAAAATCCAGGCTATAACATAACAATACATGAAGATCTGGGCTTGTTAAAACCCTGTCAGACCAAATCGGGTTTCTTCGTAAACCCGTAAAATCATCCCGCCACTTTCAAGCTCAAATTACTTACTATTTCTCGTCATGGTTTAAGTTGCTTTGATGGTTCAAAGTTATAGTACTTATGTCATATAACATTTAAAACCAATAAATCAGCTTTAAAACAATGTAATCACAATATATGGTTCGGCCAAACTCGATAAAATTAGTGTTCATACCGCTTCGGTTTACCTGTAAACCGACTCGCGATCAAACGGGGTCACTTTGACCACTTCCTCTAATCGATCTATTAAGTTCTTATGTCATCAAAAAGCATAGATCTATAGTATACCTAATAAAGCTACAAGATGTGCTAAATATCAACACCAAAAACCAAAACGATTGTCGATCCATGGGCTCAAACATATTGTCGATATCGTTTCGTGACTTTCTCGGGTCGCCTTAGAAAGTCCCAAATAATGCCAAATAACTAGATTTTTGATCGTTAATAACTATAAATTTGTTCACAAATGACTTCAATTATTTTTGTAGATTAAAGACAACATTACAAAGCTACATATATCAACATTTAAACATCATAAATCATAAACGACTAAAGAGTTATAGGGCCCGACATTCACCGCCGCATTCTCTAGAAATTTTTTTTTTTCCAGATTTTCTAAAATCAATGATTTGAGCATTTTTGAAGTTATGGATCTATGTAATACCAACCCAGATCATCACTAGAGACTAAATACAACATATTCTAACAACAAAAACTAACATCTAACACCGAATTTTTGGACAGAATTTAAACTAGGGTTTTGTACCTTTTATGCTCAATTCTTGATTTCTGGCTATTGATTTGTTGTTGGATTTCGTGGGGCTTGATAATGGGTCTGATATTATCAACAAATTTCGGGGGTTTGGGACTTGAGAGTGTTTGTGCAATTTTTAGTAAACAACCCACTTTCTCTCTCTTTAAATCTATTTATAGACAAATAATAAGATGTATGAATGGGATCGATCTAGGGCTTGTTTGTTTGGCATCTTAGAGTCAATGAAGTTGTTGGGAGTTGTTGATTTGGTGAACCACCACCCCAAATGTCAAAACCTAGATTGTAGCTTTAATTAATATAAAAGGGCATTTTGGTCATTTCTTTAAATTTCTAGAAAAATGGCCTTAGGGTTTAGGTTTTAGACATTTTAGTGTTTAGGGTTTGAGCCAATTTGGGTTTTATAAGTAAACAAAAATCTAGGATTTCCAATTTAGGGTTTGCACACAAAAATAAATAAATAAAAAAAATTAAATTTTTAGTTTCTAAAATTTTGCAAAATTAATTTGTTAATTAAATTAAGTTTGTAATTACATGAACATTAGGGTTTATTACCCTTAATCATAATGAACTTTGCTAATAAAGCAATTAGGGTTTAAAATATCGATAATTACTAGCTTTCTAGAAATACAATTAGGGTTTCTAGAAATTAAATTAGGGTTCTAGGTTTTAGGGTTTTGATTTACTAATTAAGTTTATTTTAATTAGCAATTAAAGTCTATCACACGTGTTATTAATCATCGTAATACAACTTCTTCGATGCATCAAACCTCCAGCTTTTAGGTTTTCCTGATTAGGTTTCTAATATTGAAAATTAGGGTTTTCTAAATATTAGGGTTTCCGTAATTTTAATTAGGTTTACCTAATTAATACATTTAATACACGCTAATATAATTAATATTACATACTTATAAAATAATCTCATACTCTAATTTGGATCTCAAATTAGGGTTTAACATTATTATCGTGGTTTGGTCAAAATACACCGTAATTAACACCAACCATTATCAATAATTTTATATACCGCATATATTCATAAAGACTCGAAAAATCAAAATATAAGTAATATTATATTATTATTCTCATACTTTTGACAATAATCCAAAATTAGGGTTTGATTCCATATCCGATTATTCTTTCATATTTAACCTTAATAATTAAGGTAAAATAATTAACTTAATAATCAGACAAAAATTCATATAATAAAATAATTATTATATTTATTCTAAAATCACTTCATATATTATTTAAATAATATATGATTATATATTCATGGAAAATAATTAATAAAAATATTTCTATCTTAAAATTAATTATTATAAAAATATACTTTATAATAATCAATAATTCTAAAATAAATTTACTTGTAAATATTCATGTAATAAATATATTTTATTTACCACATAAATACATATACACATAATCTTGTACAAATCCTCATCCTTAAAATAAAAAAAAAAAATACGCAAAATTTAAGATTTATTTATATAGAAAATATCGGGTTGTCACATTCACCTCCTTTATAAGGATTCCGCCCCTAATCACCACTTAAAACCTACACATAACTCGGGTTCATAGCATACACGATCTTCAAAATAGATCTCGATTAACTTTAATCGAACCGATCTTTAATTAATCACATTAAGCTTGTCTTTTCTCGATTAAACTAAAATTTGATTTCTAAAAGAACTCAAATTTCTCCTCAAAATTTCTTTATAAAATAATTTACTATAAATAGAAAAATTCTAATTACGCAAATAAAAGTTATTCAATATTACCTCGAACTGCATTGCCAAATGCCACCGTGTCTTGAACCGGCCACATGTTGAAGACCCTTGATGTTGACTTTGTTGGTTTGTTCGATGACGCTTGGCCCCTGCTATTGCTAATGTTCCACTACCCTTACCAAAGATTCACACTTCCAAATTTCTACCCTCCTGCTTTCTCGACAATCCTTCACCCCTATGCTCCAATGATCCACAAATAAAACAACCAATCGCTCATTCTAGGATTGGGGCGCTGGGAGAGATGTGACCCTCCCGCCTGCACTTATAACACACAAATTTCCCTTTCAAACACTCTCCTGAGTGGTTCTTTCCACACGCTTTGCAGACCGAATCACTTGCTTTTTCACTCCTTCTTGCTTCACCTCGCACGCTTCCAAAGTAGTTTCCTTTCTTTTTCCATCAACACTTCCTAC
Organism: Panax ginseng; assembly: GCA_020205605.1. NCBI lineage: Eukaryota > Viridiplantae > Streptophyta > Magnoliopsida > Apiales > Araliaceae > Panax > Panax ginseng. Next base: position 23,849,018 of record CM035147.1, on the reverse strand, counting down.
TTCCACTATTAATTCTCACCTTCTCAGCCCCTCGACCTTGCTTTGTTTTTCTTCTCTTATCAGAGAGCTCATAGCCTCACTTCCTCCTCCAATTATTATCGCTTTTCTCCATGAGTGCAAATGTTGGGATCTCGCAACACCGCCACCTTATTATAGAGCCAAGGTTTTAATCCCAACCAAATCTCCTCGCCTTCCTAGCCTCCAGATTTACTTGATGCGAGCAAACCTAGCTAATTCATTGAATTTCATGCATATTCCGCCACCGACATATCCCCTCGCTTCAACTCCGTAAATTTTACCTCCATTCTAGCCTCACAGATACTAGCTAAAAATAATTCTCAAAAATAAGGTCTTAAATCTATCCCATGTTACCACACCGCCTCCCGCCTCACCCGATTCGCTTCCCACCGTAAATTTGCCTCACCTTCATCATGTAGGTGGCAAAAGAGGTCTTTGCCCCTCACCACCCTAGCTATTACAAACGCCTTCTCAATTTCCTTAACCCAAGTTTGGGCTTCTACAGGTCAACAGACCTTTGAATTCGCATAGTCCTACACCTTGAAAGTCTTTAAAATTTGCCAAGTGATTATCCTACCGGTTCCTTGTTGCATGGCTCGAAGCTACCATATTCGCGAAATCACGATTGGGTCCGCTTTTGTTGTTGTCCTTCAACGTTGTTGATGTTCTTTCGCCTTTCGATTTCGAAGTTCGACGCTCAAGATTATCCGTTAAGTAAAAACCATAAATTAACTTACATTCTAAACCTTATCATATAAGTTTAAACTTATTAAACTTGTTTCATAACTCAAACTTTGATTCATATTCATTCATCGCTTTCAAAATATTTTACATATCACAAAGACATAGTGCTTTAAACATCACCATCCCATCAGACTACAAAAGTCGGATTTACTTTACCGCATTGTACAAAAAAGTTATAATAATGCATTACATGTATATACTAAACACACATATTATATTAAACATGCTTACACAACCTAACCTATACTACCTATTCACTACGCCTTCTTCCTCGATGTTTTTCACCGATGATCTTCCTTTCCACAAACAAAACATGCTCCCTCGCTTATAATCGTGATAATACAGAGTAGTATGTCCCTTCATATCCACAAAGATAACATATTCTTTTCCATTTCTTCTTCCCGCTTTCCTAAATCATGGTCTTCTACCTTCCTTTTTCCTTATCTCTGAGTCGCATACCTAAGTGTGTTGCTTGAGGCTCCCATCCGATTGATTTTGAGTTTAAGCTTATCCCGCTTCTTCCATTGTTTCTATTAACGCTTGACGAATTGATCATTAAGCGCTTTTTCCGCTCTTCCACAACCCTTCTAGAGAAGATACCTTGTTCCTCAATTCTTGCATCTCCATTGATGCTTGATCAACTTCACTTTTAGGGTCCTAATCACTATCCGCCAAATCCACTATTTCCTGATCTCGTACTATGTTTTCCACGATAACCACCTTCGTCCGAAGTTTGTTTCATTGTGAGCTTCTATTTCCGCTATTGGCTTCGATATTAGCTCCTTCTTTACAATCTGTGGATATCCTAATCCTTTTTCACCTGACATCTACACACAGCAATTATCCTGATTAGCATATATTATATACACATAGTCAAATAATAGTTTTGTATGAATTATCTTTTATTATTTTTTTTTTTGACGATGAATTTATTCAATTCATCTCTTTTTAAACTCTATATGAGTTATTTATATTTTCAACGTTTCCCTCTGTTTCTAAGGTTATAGCCTAAGGTCTAACCCACCTAAGGTTTCTAACCCTATAGCTCGATACCATTCTCTCGAGGTCCCCCAATCCGGATACTTGAAACCCTAACTCTGTGACATCACGATACCATTTCTATGAGCTTTAATAATACTAATAATAATAACAATAATATAAAACTTAAACTTAAATTTACATATACATCGTAGTCATTCTCCCAAGTACGTAACCTTTAAACATTCATTACATGTCATAATATATATATATATATATATATATATATCATAGTCTTCATATTCTTATAAAACTATTACAAATAATCCGCCATAATTTTATTCGTTTAGCTTTCCTTTTCTTTTGCCTCTACTACCGAACTTTCTCTCGTCCTTCACACTTAGTCGAAAACATTTAAATTAAGCAAGGATGAGCATTTGAAGTGCCCAAAGAAGTATTATATATATATATATATATATATATATCTCAAAGAATTTAAATGTTTTCTTAATAATATTCTTCTACAACTAGTCAAGAGTTGTGAAGTAATCTGCACTAATAATAATTCATAACAACCCTCTTCAAACTTTTGAAACTACGATTGATCAGATATATGGGTTTCATGACATACCATGAACATTGTTTTTCATTTTCAAAAGGTTTAAATGTAAATTCATCTCAGAAACTGTTACGACTTACTTGCACGAGGGTGATCGCCCAACAGTACTCTCAGATTGATCAATACTATTTTTACATGAACGATGTTATCGTCATTCACCGTCTCTTTTTGCATAAAATTTTCCCATTTTCGGATGTTCATATCTCGCTTTTTTCATAACAAAGGTCTTATATAATTCAACATATATGTATATCAAAGGGTATCAACATGCGATGAAAAATAATGATTGTCCAAGTGGGGACACTTGTATAATCATTTATAGAAATTAACGAATGTAATATATTTATCCAAATTATCATATACTAAAGATGTTGATAATCAATGGGCATATATAATATAGCTTAATAACTGTATAATAATAATAATAATTCAACTTCTTACACTTGTCCATCAGATATAAAGAAAATGCAAAGTTAGATATCATTTCGATGCGCTTTACTATTCTCAACTTAGTTTTATCTTTTATGAAATCACCTATCATTAATCGATCATTTTACCGATTAGTATAACATAACGTAACATATAACACCGCCTATCGCAACAAAGACATTCCTAATCACATTGCACACAATCTTTAACAACCATCAATCACAAATAAACATTTATCTAGCCAATTATCTAAGTCCGTATCAATTTCTCAAATACGCTTATCTACACCGATGAACTTTTTCGGTAATTATCGAGTCTAAGACTCTAAACCGTAGTTCAATATCCATTTGATAACTTAAACATTAGTCACACTATTTTTCATGGCCTTATAATAATTATTAAATAATTATTATCATTTATCATAATTTTTGAAATATCGTAATCATTATTAAATGATTTAAGTATTACATAATTCTATTATCATTAACATTTAATCAATATTAAATTATTAATGAAACCATTGCCAAAATATTAAAGTTATGTATAACTCAAAATATTTTTAAAGTATTAATTATTACCCTTAAATGATTTTTAAAAACATTTAAAATCATTTTAAATAATTACCATTAATATTTAAATATTAATGAACTATTTATCCAAATATTAAAAGTCAATAATTATAACTTAAAATATTTTTAAATCATTAATATCTTTTTAAAATGATTTTTAAATAAATAAAACCATTTTTAAACTATTTATTTAATATAATTATTAAATAAATTTAATATCATTAATCATTAAATAAATATCATTAATATTAAATTATTAATGAAATTATTCTTTAAATATTAAAAGTTATATTTTATAACTTAAAATATCTCTAAACACTTTATTTTTATTTAAAATGATTATTATAATAATAAAATCATTTTTAAACTAAATTATTTAATATAATTATTAAATAACTTTATTATCATTAATCATAATTAATTAATGAAATTTACCTTTAAATATTAAAAGTTATATTTTATAACTTAAAATATTTTTAAATATCTTCTTATTATTTAAAATGATTTTTAATATAATAAAATCATTTTTAATTCATTTATTTAATTCATTTAATAAATAACTTAATTATCATTAATATTTATTTATTAATGAAAATTATCAATAATATTAAAAGTTATTAAAATAACTTAAAATATTTTCTTATATCATAAGATAATTTTAAATGATTTTTCATGAATTAAAATCATTTTTAAATAATTTATTTAATATTATAATTAAATAAATTAATTACTTTTAATATTCTAAAAATATTAAATATTTATGAAATATATTTAAAATAATTAAAAACTAATTTTCGTAATTTAAAATAATTTTTTTATAATTTATTTTGTATTTTTAATAATTAAAAACTATTTTTTTCTAATTTTTAATCATTTTCTGAAAATACAGAAATTAAAAATAATACAAAACCGTCGCTATAGGCTTTTAGCGACAAGAATCTGTCGCTATTGGTGTTCTTGAGCTCAAGAACACCGATAAGGCCATTTATGGTGGCTCGCTTGATCGCGTATAAATCTTAGCTCACACTCGCTTCGGGTCAAGTGAAATATTGATTATGTAGTGTTTATGTAACACTACAATTAACAATCAAAATCCAAAGCTATAACATAACAATACATGAAGATCCGGGCTTGTTAAAACCTCGTCAGACCAAATCGGGTTTCTTCGTAAACCCGTAAAATCATCCCGCCACTTTCAAGCTCAAATTACTTACTTGCTCGGGTCATGGTTTAAGTTGCTTGATGGTTCAAAGTTATAGTACTTTATGTCATATAACATTTAAAACCCAATAAATCAGCTTTAAAAACAATGTAATCACAATATATGGTTCTTACCAAACTCGACAAAATTAGTGTTCATACTGCTTCGGGTTTACCTGTAAACCGACTCGCGATCAAATGGGTCACTTTGACCACTTCCTCTAATCGATCTATTAAGTTCTTATGTCATCAAAAAGCATAGATCTATAGTATACCTAATGTGCTACAAGATGTGCTAAATATCAATACCAAAACCAAAAATATTGTCGATCCATGAGCTCAAACATATTGTCGATATCGTTTCGCGACTTTCTGGGTCATTTAAAAAAGTCCCAATAATGCCACCAACTACTTTTGATCGTTAATAACTACAAATTTGTTCGTCAAATGACTTCAATTATTTTTGTAGATTAAAGACAACATTACAAAAGCACACATATCAACATTTAAACATCATAAATCATAAACGATTAAAGAGTTATAGGGCCCGACATTCACCGCCGACCTCTAGAAATTTTTTTTTTCCGATTTTCTAAAATCAATGATTTGAGCATTTTGAAGTTATGGATCTATGTAATACCAACCCGATCATCACTAGAGACTAAATACAACATATTCTAACAACAAAAACTAACATCTAACAATCAATTTTTGGACAAATTAAACTAGGGTTTTGTACCTTTTTATGCTCAATTCTTGATTTCGCTATTGATTTGTTGTTGATTTCGTGGGGCTTGATAATGGGTCCGATATTATCAACAAATTTTGGGGTTTGGGACTTGAGAGTGTTAGTATGAATGTTGTGTGCAATTTTTAGTAACCAACTCCACTTTCTCTCTCCTTCAATCTATATATGACAAATAATATGCATGTATCGGGCCGATTAGGGCTTGTTCACATCTTATCTTCATAATGAAGTTGTTGGGAGTTGTTGATTTGGTGAACCACCACCCCTAATGTCAAAACCTAGATTGTAGCTTTAATTATATAAGAGGGACATTTTGTCATTTCCTTAAATTTCTAGAAAAATGGCCTTAGGGTTTAGGTTTTAGACATTTTAGTGTTTAGGGTTTGAGCCAATTTGGGTTTTATAAGTAAACAAAAATCTAGGATTTCCAATTTAGGGTTTGCACACAAAAAATTAAATAAATAAAATTAAATACTTTTAGTTTCTAAAATTTTGCAAAATTAATATTGTTAATTAAATTAATTTTGTAATTACATGAACATTAGGGTTTATTACCCTTAATCATAATGAACTTTGCTAATAAAGCAATTAGGGTTTAAAATATCGATAATTACTAGGGTTTCTAGAAATACAATTAGGGTTTCTAGAAATTAAATTAGGGTTCTAGGTTTTAGGGTTTGAATTTACTAATTAAGTTTATTTTAATTAGCAATTAAAGTCTATCACACGTGTTATTAATCACCGTAACACAAACTCTCGATGCATCAAACCTCCAGCTTAGGTTTTCCTGATTAGGGTTTCTAATATTGGAAATTAGGGTTCTAAATATTAGGTGGTTTCCGTAATTTTAATTAGGGTTTACCTAATTAATACATTTAATACACGTACATAAAATTAATATTACATACTTATAAACAATCTCACACTCTAATTTGGATCTCAAATTAGGGTTTAACATTATTATCTGGTTCGGGTCAAAATACACCGTAATCGACCAAATCATTATCAATACTTTTATACCGCATATATTCATAGTAATCGAAAAAATCAAAATATAAGTAATATTATATTATTATTCTCATACCTTGACAATAATCCAAAATTAGGGTTTGATTCCATATCCGATTATTCTTTCATATTTAACCTTAATAATTAAGGTAAAATAATTAACTTAATAATCAGATAAAAATTCATATAATAAAATAATTATTATATTTATTCTAAAAATCACTTCATATATTATTTAAATAATATACGATTATATATTCATGGAAAATAATTAATAAAAACATTTCTATCTTAAAATTAATTATTATAAAAAATATACTTTATAATAATCAATAATTCTAAAATAAATTTACTTGTAAATATTCATGTAATAAATATATTTTATTTACCACATAAATACATATACACATAATCTTGTACAAATCCTCATCCTTAAAATAAATAAAAAAAAAATTATACGCAAAATTTAAGATTTATTTATTTATACCTGACGAGAGAAAATCCAGAAGATTCGAACAAGGACTAAAGCCTTGGGTATACAGTAAAGTATCAATATTTCAGATAAACACTTTTGCTGGAGTACTGGAAAAGGCCATCCTCGCTGAAGGTGGAAGCGATGCGGTGACCAAGTACAATCAAGATCAGAAGAAGAAGAAAAAGAGTGAAGGTGAAGGAAATAACAAGACTAGTGGAAGTGGCACATGAGGTGGTAATTTTAATCAGAAGAAAAGGTGGAATGAAAACTCATCATCGAGGAATCAACAAGGAAGTCAGAAGAAAAGAATCGAAGCATGCCCGACCTGCGGGAAAGCTCATATGGGAGTTTGTATGAAGAGAAAAAGAGTGTGCTACAATTGTGGTCAGGAAGGCCACATAGCACCTAACTGTCCTAACCCAAAGAAGGGTGCTTGTTTCACTTGTGGTTCAAAGGACCATCTAGCAAGAGACTATCCTAAGAAGGGATCAGGAGGGTCAGGACTAGGAGGAAACCGGGGAAACAACAGTGGAAACGCCTTGACTATCAGCGAACCAACCGCAACAAATCGACCGACCGCCAGGACTTTCAACATGACGGTGCAGGATGCAGTTCAGTCTCATAATGTGGTGTCAGGTATCATTCCGATCAATAAAATTAATGCTTATGGTTTATTTGATTCGGGTGCTACTTGTTCCTTTATATCCGATGACTTTGCTAATAGCTTAGATTTGCTAAAAGATGAGTTGGAATATCCCATGAATATAGAAATTGCGAATAGAGAAATAATCCATGTTAAGTACATACATAAGAACTGTAGAGTGGATATTAAGGGTAATATCATGAACGTAGATCTTATCCCTATTCGACTTTGGGAATTTGACGTTATATTGGGAATGGAGTGGTTATTCAATTATGGGGCTGTAATTGATTTCCAAAAGAAGTGTATTAACCTTATGACTTTGTCAAAGGTTGTATTTTATGGTAGCAAGTCACCTAGACAAGCGAGTTGTCTGACGATGATGCAGGCCAGGAAGTTATTAAGACAAGGCTGTGTAGGATACTTAGCTTACATAGTTGACAGTCGAAAAGAGAATCCGAAGGTAGAAGAAATACCGATTATGAAGGACTTCGTCGACATATTTCCGCATTTATTTTCCGGGACTTCCACCGATAGAGAGGTAGATTTCGTGATTGATTTGGCGCTTTAATCTTGCTCAAATATCGAAGGCACCATACCTAATGGCACCAGTAGAGATGAAAGAATTAATGGTACAACTACAAGAATTACTAGACAAAAAGTACATTCAACTGAGCGAATCGCCGTGGGGAGCGCCAGTGTTATTTGTGAAAAAGAAGGACGGATCGATGCGGTTCTGCATTGACTACAGAGAACTGAATAAGGTCACGATTAAGAACAGATATCAATTACCGAGGATCGACGACCTGTTTGATTAATTGAATGGAGAGATATACTTTTCCAAGATAGACTTGAGAGCGGTTATCATCAACTGAAGGTGAGGCCAGAGGATGTACTGAAGACAGCGTTCAGAACGCGATATGGTCACTATGAATTTTTAGTAATGTCGTTTGGTCTTACGAATGCTCCTGCAGCATTTATGGGACTAATGAATGGTGTGTTCAAGCCATTTTTGGACAAGTTCGTAGTGGTATTTATAGATGACATTTTGGTTTATTCGAAAACCAAGGAAGAACATGAAGAGCATTTGAGATTAACATTAGAAGTATTGAGAAGGGAAAAGTTGTATGCCAAGTTTTTGAAATGCAAATTTTGGATTGAACGAGTGCAATTTCTTGGGCACGTGATCGAAAAAAACGGAATTTTGGTAGATCCATCCAAAGTCAAAGCCGTGATTAACTGGGATCAGTCGAGGTCGTCATCGGAAGTACGAAGTTTTCTTGGATTGGCAGGGTATTATAGAAGCTTCATACAAAACTTTTCCAAGATCGCAACTCCGTTAACGAATTTAACTCGAAAAGCTGTGAAATTTGTTTGGACGGATAAGTGTGAGGAAAGCTTTCAAGAATTGAAGAAGAGGTTGAGTACATCACCTGTGTTGTCTCTTCCAGATGATACAGGAAATTTTGTTGTTTATAGTGATGCGTCGCATAAAGGACTTGGCTGTGTACTGATGCAAAACGGCAAAATCATTGCGTATGCATCACGACAATTGAAGGATTACGAGAAAGGATACCCGACCCATGACTTGGAGTTAGCTGCAGTTGTTTTTGCTTTGAAAATTTGGAGGCACTATCTTTACGGGGAGAAGTGTAAAATATATACAGACCACAAGAGTCTGAAATATATTTTTACACAGAAAGACTTAAATATGCATCAAAGAAGATGGTTGAAATTAATTAAGGATTACGACTGTGAGATTTTATACCATCCGGGTAAGGCGAATGTCGTTCTTGATGCCTTAAGTAGAAAGGGGTCTGGAGAAGTTGATGGTGTTGACCACTCACTCAGAGGAGCTAATTTGTAAATGGAGAAATTGGAGTTAGAAGTGAAGTATCCTATGGAAATTGATGAGAAGCTATTTCGGATGCAATGCAGTACAACTCTCTTCGGATAAAGTTAAGGAGGCTCAACTTGAGACGAGGAAAGCAAAAGGTGACAAAGAAGATATCTCAAGGAACCGAACCAAGATTTAAAATTTGGATAAGGAAGGAATACTCAAATTGAGAGTAGAATTTGGGTACCACCAAATCCACAGAGATTAAGGAAGACATTTTGAGCGAGGCTCATAGTTTACGATAGTCGATTCACCACCGTAGTACCAAGATGTATCAAGATCTTCGACAACATTTCGTGGCCGAATTTGAAACGTGATGTTGCGTAATGTGTTGCCAAGTGTCGACACATGCCGAAAAGTGAAAGCAGAACATCAGAGACCGAGTGAATTGCTACAACCGTTGAAAATCCCAGAATGGAAATGGGAGCATATTACAATGGACTTCGTGGTTGGCCTTCCGACGACTCAGAAAGGGTACGACGCAGTATGGGTTATCGTTGACCGACTAACGAAATCTGCACACTTCCTTCCGATCAAAATCAGATTCAACTTAGATCAGTTGGCAAGGTTATACGTAAAAGAGATTGTTTAGAGGCACGGAGTGCCGGTGTCAATTGTTTTCGATAGGGATCCGCGCTTCACATCGAATTTCTGGAAACGTCTTCAGGAATGCATGGGTACGCAATTGCGAATGAGTACAGCATACCACCCTCAAACAGACGGAAAGAGCGAAAGAACGATTCAGACATTAGAAGATATGCTAAGAGCATGTGTGATGGACTTTAAAGGAAATTGGGATGATCACCTACCGTTAGTCGAGTTTGGCTACAACAACAGTTACCACGCTAGTATAGGCATGCCGCCTTATGAAGCGTTATACGGCAAAAAGTGCAGAACTCCGCTTTATTGGGATGAAGTTGGCGAAAGACAATTACTAGGCCCAGAATTGGTACAGCAGACAGCAGAAATAGTCAAAGTGATCCGAGCATGACTGGTAGCAGCTCAAGATAGACAGAAGAAATACGCTGATCCACATCGTAAAAATATCAAATTTGAATCAGGTAGTTATGTTTTCTTGAAGGTCTCTCCCTGGAAAGGGAAGATCAGGTTCGAAAAGAAAGGGAAATTAAGCCCAAGATTCATTGGACCCTTTGAAGTACTTCGAAGAATCGGAGAAGTCGCGTACGAGGTAGCCTTACCTCTAGCACTCGAGAATGTCCACAACGTCTTCCATGTTTCTGTGTTACGACCCTATAAAGCCGATTACAAGCATGTAATTGAATACGAACCCCTAAATTTTGAAAAAGACTTATCTTACAAAGAAATTCCTGTTCAAATTGTCGACAGAAAAGAACAAGTTCTCAAAAGTAAAGTAATACCTTCTGTTAAGGTAATTTGAAGGAACCACAACGCTGAAGAAACTACGTGGGAACTCGAAGAGAATATGATGAAGAATTACCCTCATTTATTATTTAAAATATGTGTAAGCAATTCTGGGGACAGAATCCTTGTAGGGGGGGAAAGAATGTAACGGGTCGAAATTATTGAGTCGTGATTCTGGGGACAGAATCCTTTTAAGGGGGGAAAGATGTGACGGACGAGATTTTTGTAATTTAATTCTTAATATTTATTGAATTAAATAAATAATTTTGATGATTTAATTACTAGATTAAATAATTAATTGATGCAATTATGATAGATTAATTTAATGATATGTGTTATATTTATTAATTTAATGTGGAGAATATTTATTATTCAAGTATGTATTTATGTGAGCTTATTGAATTTAAAGAAATATTTAATAAGCCTAATGTTATTTTAATTAATTTAATAATTAATTAGAGATTTAATAATTTAATATAATTAATTAATGAGAAAATTAATTATATGATTATGTGAATTTATGATAATTATTATATTATATTTAATTTAAATTAAATAAATTAATTGAGTTATTTTATAAAGGGTGTGACATTAATTAAACTATATGATAAAAGAGCTATTAAATTAAATGAGATTAAGTCTTTTAAAGCTAGCCAAACATGGCATTAATGGGAGTTGAGGACAGTTAACCCATGACTGGGTAACTGACCACAACTGCGCTAGTTTATAAAATATATAAGTATTCTTTTAGTTCATTTTCTTAAGTCTGATAAACTAGTCAAAGAGAAATTTATAATTGTTTAGGAGAATTGTGAGTCTGTGATTGAAGAAGAATTTGAGAAGGAATTCATCTCCTATTAAAATCTACACTACGCTTTGGGTAATCTCCTCCTTCCCAAATTTTAAAGTTACGTTGTTTAATTTTCATGAAAATGGTTTTTAAAGCTTTTGTAAAGTCTCTGTAATTGGGAAAGGGTATGATTATGAGTTTATATATGTGTTAAATGTTATCAAATCGTATTTAATTATATATTATGTAAGTTACCATGTCATTAGTTTCATGAAAATACGTCGTATATGTTGCTCAAAACTTACAGAGTATGGGTTTTGGCCATATGGCCCTTATACGTAATTTTAATGTGTCAAACATAAATGGTTTTATAAAATTTATACTCGTATATTATTATGCATGTTAATATGAAGAGACCAAACTTTAAATGAACGAATTCAGTGTTATAACGAATCCGTAGTGTTAATTTTCATGTTTTGTATTCAAAACCTTCAAGAACATCAAGAACAGTGAAAAAAATTACATATTTAATTCTATAATTATGTGTTTAATGGGTTAAATTCATTCTGTAATTGTTGGGTAATGATTATATATGAATTCTAGCATTTGGGTATGTTAAATTAGTGAAATTAAGGATCATGTAGTGTTTATTTCAACTAACTCGTGTTCTTCGCGAATCGAAATCGAATCCGGAGTTTGGCCATGGCTAACTCAGAATCAAGTGTCGCGCCACAACATTATTATGGCCACATCCACCACAAAGCCACCGTGTCATAGCGTTAAAGTCTCAAGTCATTGCAGACCACCACCGCATAACGCCAAGACCTAGTATAAAAGTGATGCCATGAAATACACTCTACAAAATGGTCAAGAAATGAATTTTAAATGTGTTTAAGTCTAGCAATGTGGTATTAACCTAATTTAATGAACATAGAAATATGTTAAAAGTACAATGAGATGTTAAAATAGATACTTAGCATGTAAATAACATAATTGCATGTAGATTGAATTATTGAATACATAATTAGCTTGTTATTCGTGAAGTGTAAATTATGTGACAAAAAGTGTAATAAATTGACTAAGTATAGTCATAATTTGAGTTAGACAAAAAGAATGAACGTTTGATGATTAGTTAAGTTATAATTAACTGGTTTTGTGAATGTAAATGGTATATAGGATTAAATTCAAGGAACGTGTTTAATTAACGTGTAATCTACGCACGAGGCAAGTTTCCTAACCCTACTTGTTATCATTATTCAAGTTTATAAATCAAGTTCATTTGTCATGTTAAAGATTAATTATCTTTTCAAAGTATGATTCTGTTATACAATAATTGTTCTATTGTATGCCTATTGAGATTGTTATTCATTATAAATATCATTTATTGTTGAACCTTGTTAGACTAACGAATCCTTATTGATTCAACTAGTCCATAGTTGATGAACGTTCTAAATTCAGAACCCTTATTGATTTATCCAAACCAAACTTCCTTTGCTGCGGACTCTAATGTCAAACTGAGATGAACAACCCTGCAAAGGGATTTACTTATACGTTAAGCGTTAAGATATTGTGCACGATATGGTACTAACTACCGATCCCCTAAAGTAATTGCGAGTAGAAAGGTCCATAGTCTTATTACTGTTAAAGGTTTCAAGTATAACCCTTGCTAACCTAGGACATAGTTCAAGGTCTTATGACCCTCAGAAATCTTTTGATTCTTGTTATTCATTTTTGATTCAAAAATGGAGCTTTTATTTCAGAAGTCTTTGATTCCCTCGCATATTGTTATACATTGTTATTTCATTATTTTATTTGTGGGCAATCATGCTCACTCTTGCTTAATAATAACATTGCAGTTAAGAACGAAAAGTACGACGAGCCTTCCACTAGTAAAGGCAAGGGCAAGGTTAACAAATGTTGAAGACTTGTATTTATGAGATGTTGAATTTATGTGTTAAGACTTATTAGTTGTTTATGTTTCTGCACAGATGTTTAAGGTTAGTTCAACCCGAATTTTGGGGTGTCACAAGCACAACCCTGTCTTATGATAACACGAGGTTGTATGTCATTAGACATCTTGTATGATAGTGTCAAAACACCCTTCCAACGTTGGGTTCGCCTCACCCTATTTGATTCACCAAATATAACTACTAAATGATGTATAAAATACAACAAACTTTTCTAAACTGTTTAGGGAGAACCTCCACAACTAGAGACCACCGTTCTATTCCCTCACATTCTCACTTCTCACCCGGCTACACTCTTATTACCGAAAGGAATTGTGAAGCAAAAGGGTGAGCACAACTAGCTCAAGAAAATATCATGACTAAAGATAATTAAATTATCAATAGCCTTCATCAGTAATAAATCAGAGATTTAGAACATATGGTAGATGATAAAACTTTTCAACCATAGTTGCAGGGAACGAGCAATCCATTAGAAGAGTCAAATAGACCATAAAGTCTATTATCTTCTCCATGGTAAAAGTCCACCAACAATGTTTTATCCCTATAACATCATTCAACAGTTCTGGTCCACAATCATATGAATAACTCATAATCATAATTGTGGTTCTAAATTCTTATTCTCATCCAGGACGAAGATAATTTTCATCATCTGTCTTTGCCTGAAACATCAAAGATCATGGTTATACCAAATCACAGTTCCTGTTCATAAGCATACTAATAAATTCATCTTTGCACTACGGGCCAAAGATATTCATCAACCGTTCATCTTTGCACTACAGGCCTTAAGATATTGAACAACAGGTCATCTTTGCACTACGGGCTAAAGATATTAATATCTCAAAGAAATATATAATCATTTTAGAATTCATATAAACAATAATTATAACCATGTTGATCAATTCACCTTTGCACTTAAGTTAAAGATATTCATTTATAAATTCAATGGTCATGATCATACCAGTCAACAATTCATCTTTGCATTACTGGCCAAAGAGAACCCATAGTCACGATCATGCCAATAATCAACCCATCTTTACACTCAAGTCAAAGAGAAATTTCATCACCAGGATTATAAAAATGTTATATATGATAATAAAAACAATATGATCAACAACTGAATTTAATTTCAACAGTAAGATTCTTAAATCAACGATAATTTGGTCAGAAAAAGAAACCAATTTTTGTTGTGAATAGTAACTCGTGAATAGTAATTCGTGAATAGTAACTCGTGAATAGTAACTCATGAATAGTAACTCGTGAATAGTACTCTGTATTCGTACATAGTACCAAATACGTAAATAATGTCATATACATAAATAGTGTCGTATACGTGAATAGTGTCGTATATGTGAATAGTGCCGTATACGTGAATAGTAACCCCGACACAAAAGGTAGAAATTCCACAATAAAATTCATATCAATATTTCGGCAAAATGATATTGAAGAAAATAATATCATTTACGAAGAAAATAACATCCATTACCATCCCTTACCTCAAAAGAGCAGTACTTCTGACTGGAATGTCGGATTTAACGCTGAAGAGAACTTGCACCATATAGGAACACTCAAGATATCTAAATACTCACAAAAATACGCTCGATAATATAGAGAGAGAAAACTTCAATTTCTGATGTGATTTTCAATTCTAACCTAAGCACCCTATTTATAGGAAAATGCTTAGAACACCAAAGCATAAAATTTAATAAAATATTAATATATTTATATAAATTTCCTACGCCCACTTTGAATAACTGAATTCAGCCATTTCAACAACTAGTGGGGTCCCCCAAACATAACAAAAACGTTTTTATTAAAAAAATATTTAAAACTTCAAAAATCAATTATTCTGAAACTTCAATAATTCATAATAAATAGCCCTTTTATCAGAAAATTTCGAATCTTATGTCCTTCTATAGGAAATTCAATTCTCTACAACTTTGTAAATTTAAGTTTTTCCAAATTTCAAACAGAAATTGACCGAAATCCACATACGAACGATTTTATAGGCTATAATCAAATTTCAGTCAAAAATTGGGGTCCACCAACACACAAAACATGTGTTAAACATTTTTTATAACAAAAATACTCTTCCTCCTCATTTACTCATATAACACATTCATTGTAAAAATATTATCATTATTATATTATTATAATATAATAATAAATTATTTTATCAGAAAAGATAAAATATCCATTTTCAACAATTGTCACTTTAAAAATTCTCCATCTATATCCACATAAAATGAATATTTTCCTTATCATATAAATTAATAATTAATTATTCACAAATAATATTACAGAATCACAATATTGACAACCAAGCTGTTCCCAAGAAAGAGGGGGCTTTCCAATAAGGATTTCTCCTTACTGGCGCGCAATTAGGTGACCAAACCTCTCCTTAGACAGAACTTTCTAGGCATTGCCAATAATGCTATCAAATAATATTATTCAAATAATATGAATTATTGATCTGATAATGGGAAATACTGTGTAGTGACAATTATTGAAATAACAATAATATAAAATATCAACGTAGCAATTATTGAATTAATAAAATAAAATATTGAACAGTAATTACTGTAACAATTATTGAGTAGTGTCTTCTTACGTAAGAATCAATAATTGTGCAATACTCATAAAGCTACCGTGCAACACCGCCAGACTTTTTACTTTAACCACCGGGTATTCCAACAGTGTTAACGGTAATAACTACGCCGTTATTTATAAAAACTCATACTTGTCGTTTTCTTCATCCGATTGCTTTCTGTTATGGGGACCACAAAAGGCTGCGCCGTCGTACGAATATTCCTCGACAGGAAGAATATTCCACGACCAAACGAATATTCCCCGACAACAATGAGTATTTTATAACCACTTGCTTATTTAAAATCTTTACATATGTCACCCTTAACTTTAACCTTTTTATCAATTTAACCATTTACTGAATAGTAATTATAAGAAAATTGAATACTTTTATTTCATAAAATTCGGGGTCTTACAGTTGTAGCAAAACTTAAAGTTTTCAAAACTAACTTTGAGGAAAACTTATGTTCCCAAGTTCTGAACTTACGAGATCACATACATGACTGATGTAGAACTTAAGTGAGCATGATATATGATGTATAGTGTCTTTATCATGATTTAAACTTGTTAGCTTTGTGTTAGAGATTGTTTTAAAGGAAAAGTTTGTTATATTAAAGTTGTGACACCCCCAAATCTGGGTACTTCAATTCCACGGGATTTGGTGTTCATTGTACAAATATCATCTATCTATCTACCCATAATAAATGCTAGCCATGCAATAGATAGAATAAAAATCTTCCCCTTAAGGGTTACAACATCCGAATAATTAATAATAGAATCCCAGGTTAAACTAACCTTAAACATCTGTGCGAAATCATAAACAAATAAGTCTTAAACAACATCATTAACTCAAGTCTTAAGCATAAATACATCATCTAATAAAAACAACAAGTCTTCATCACTTGCTAACTTTGCCCTTGCCTTTACTAGTGGAAGGTTCATCAGTTCTTTCGTTCTTAACTGCAATGTTATTATTAAGCAAAAGTGAGCACTATTGCCCACAAGTATAATAATGAAATAACAGTATAATAACATGCGAGTAAATCAAAGACATCTGAATAAAAGCTCAACTTTTGAATCAAGAATGAATAACAAGAATCAAAAGAATTCTGAGGGTCATAAGACCTTGAACTATGTCCTAGGTTATCAAGGGTTATACTTGAAACCTTTAACAATCATAAGACTATGGACCTTTCTACTCGTACTTAGGGGGATCAGCCCTTACCATACTGTGCACAATATCTTAACGCTAACGCATAAATAAATCCCTTTGCAGGGTTGTTCATCTCAGTTTAACATTAGAGTCCGCACCAAAGGAAGTTTGGTTTGGATAATTCAATAAGGTTCTGAAATTTAGAACGTTCATCAACTAAGGACTAGTTGAATCAATAAAGTTAACTAGTCTAATAAGATTCAACAATAATGATATTCGATTTGAATAATAATCTCAAGACGTATACAATAGGACAATTATTGTATAACTGAATCATGCTCTGAAAAGATAATCAATCTTTAATGTAACATTTGAACTTGAATAATAATAACGATAATTTACTCGAGGTAACTAATAAACTTGAACAATAATGACAAGTAGGGTTAGGAAACTTGCCTCGTGCGTAGATTACACTTTAACTAAACTCGTTCTTTGATTTAAATCCTACATACCATTCACATTCACAATACCAGTTAATTATAACTTAACTAATCATCATAAACTCATTCTTTTTGTCTACTTTGATTATTAACTATACTTGGTTAATTTACCACTTTGTCACATAATTTACACATCATGAATAACAAGCTAATTATGTATTCAATAATTCAATCCACATGTAATTATGTTATTTACATGCTAAGTATCTATTTTAACATCTCATTATACTTATAACATAGTTTTATGTTCATTAAATCAAGTTGCTATCACGTTGCTAGACTTGAATATTAAAAATATTTCATTTCTGGACATTCTGCAGAGTGGCATGCAAGGTGCCACTTTTTACTTAAGTCTTACAACAAGGGTGGACATCCGGCATTTACACATGGCGGTGCAATGCATGGCCTTGAGCCTTAAGGCGTTGATCATGATGGCATAAGCGGCGAATCAGAAACTATTCTCGCAATTCATGAAAATTGCGTAACACACATTAAAAATTTCCAATTAAATTATCACTACACGAATTTAATCACACCCACATGTTAAAATTCGTATATAATCATTACCCAACATTTATAGAGTGACTTTAACCATTTAAAACACATAATCACAGAATTAAATTATGCAAATTGTATTGTTCTTGATGTTCTTGAAGGTTTTGAAAATAATTCATGAAAATTGACACTACGGATTCGTTATAACACCGAATCCTTCATTTAAACTTTGGTCTCTTCGTATCAACATGCATAATAAAATAAGAGTGTGGATTTTATGAAAGCATTTATTTTTGACATACTAAAATCACGTATAAGGCCATATGGCCATAACCCAAACTCTGAAATTTTGCAGCAATCATATACAACATGTTTTCATGAATTTGATGATATGGTTTACATAATATATATAATTAAATACGATGTGATATTCCATAACACATACACAACCCATAATCATTACTCCTATCCCAATTATAGAGGTTCATAGAAAAAAATGAAAGCCATATTCATGAAAACTTTTAAAGACGTAAAGTAAACATTTGGGTTGAAGAGAATTACCCAAGCGTAGAAGAAAAGGATGACAATTACTCTCTAATCTTTCTCAAAGATTTCTCAAATTCTCTCTGAAATCTCTCTGGCTCTCAATTAACTAAAATGAAAAATACGTAAGTTAAACTCAACTGAGCCTTTATGCGCAGAGTTGAGGTCAGTTATTCCATTCGTGGTTTAACTGCCTCCAACTCCTCCTAAGGCCTCATTTGGCTAACAACTAAGTTCAAAGCTCTTTATTTTAATAAAACTTTTTATCATATAGTTACA
This sequence comes from Panax ginseng, assembly GCA_020205605.1. Taxonomy (NCBI): domain Eukaryota; kingdom Viridiplantae; phylum Streptophyta; class Magnoliopsida; order Apiales; family Araliaceae; genus Panax; species Panax ginseng. The sequence continues at coordinate 23,830,000 of CM035147.1, read as the reverse complement.
ATAATGTCACACTCCTTTATAAATTAAATCAATATCTTATTTAATTTGTTTTAAATAAAATATAATAAATTCTCATAAATTCACATAGTTACATAATTAAATTTCTCATAAATAAATAATATCAAATTATTAACTCTCTAATAATTAAATTAATTAAATACCAATAGGCTTATTAAATATTTCTTTTAATACAATAAGCTCACATAATCACGTACTTCGAAAATAAAATTCTCTACATTAATTTAATAAATGTAACACATATAATTAAGTTAATCTATCGCATTAATTAATTATTTAATCTAATAATTAAATCATCGAAAATAATTATTTAATCCAATAAATATTAAAATTAATTACAAAATTCACGTTCGTCACATCTTTCCCCCCTTAAAAGGATTTTGTCCCCAGAATCACGACTCAATAAATTTTGACCCAATTACATTCTTCCCCCCCTTAAAAGATTTTGTCCCCGTAATCGCTTACACATAATTAAGTAAATAAATGAGGGTAGTTCTTCATCATATTCTCTTCGAGTTCCCACGTAGCTTCTTCAGCGTTGTGGTTCCTCCAAATAACCTTAATAGAAGGTATAACTTTATTTCTGAGAACTTGTTCTTTTTGGTCGACAATTTGGACAGGAATTTCTTAATAAGATAAGTCTTTCTCAAAATGTAGGGGTTCATATTCAATTACATGCTTGTAATCGGCTTTGTAGGGTCGTAACACAGAAACATGGAAGACGTTGTGGACATTCTTGAGTGCTAGAGGTAAGGTTACCTCGTACGCGACTTCTCCGATTCTTCGCAATACTTCAAATGGTACAATGAATCTTGGACTCAATTTTCTTTTCTTTCCGAACCTGATCTTTCCTTCCAAGGAGAGACCTTCAAGAAAACATAACTACCTGATTCAAACTCAATATTTTTACGATGTGGATCAGCATATTTCTTCTGTCTATCTTGAGTCGCTACCAACAAGGCGGATAACTCTTGACTATTTGTCTTTGTTTGTTGTACCAATTATGGCCCTAGCAATTGCCTTTCAACAACTTCATCCCAATATAGTGGAGTTCTACACTTTCTACCGTATAACGCTTCATAAGGCAGCATGCCAATACTAGCGTGGTAACTGTTATTGTAGCCGAACTCTACTAACGGTAGGTGATCATCCCAATTTCCTTTAAAGTCCATCACACAGGCTCTTAGCATATCTTATAAGGTCTGAATCGTTCTTTCGCTCTGTCCGTCTGTTTGAGGGTGGTATGTTGTACTCATTCACAATTGCGTACCCATGCATTCCTCAAGACGCTCTTAAATAACATGAAGCGGATCTCTATCGAATAATTGACACATGTGCTCAAAATACAACATCGATTCACATCATCAAATATAATATAATCATCATCTAAGTAACTCTAATAATAATAATAATAATAACTATTACATACTTATTCAAAATAAAGTCCCAAGTCTTTACAACCTTTAATAAACTAAAACTTAAACTTAGCGCTTATCGCTACATCACATCATTTGCGGAAATATAATTATTACATAAATAACTCTCATCATTTCATCTTAGAATTTCCTTTGTCCTTGCTTCGAGCCCTCAAATAAGCATTATCACCTTTAACTCAAAAAGTTTAAGCAAGAATGAGCACAAATTGCCCAAAGAAGTATATAAAGTAGTTTGAGAACATACATCGTAAGTAGAAGCATTAGTATGAATATTTCTCAATAGTTGAAATAAATATCAAGAGATAAACCGAATATCAAGATAAGAGTTCGAATTCTCAATAACATACTAAGGGTGTTAGATACCTTTAACATTACTTTGTTTCATCAAAACCATCGATGATTTAACAATCAAATAGATTGTAAATCGGCTCTCTAAGTACTCCAGTGATCACCCTTATCGCACCTTCACATTGTGCACAAGTATAAAGTTTAAACGCATAAGCGTAAATGGGACTATATGCCTGTCATCGCTACTCCCATTATCCGGGTTTTTCATCTTAGTATTCATACGGGACCTCACCAAAGCAATTTGGATTGGTAAACATTCAATAGCTTCAAAGGATTTGAATTGTTCAAACAATATACTATGTTTGCATCAATAACATCTAGTTGAAACGAAAGCTAGAAAGCATGCTTGAATATAATTCATTAAGTGTATACTTAACTATAAAGTATAAAGCAGCAATAATAGGAACCTAATAATCATCAATAACGCTTTCATCTCAATTGAAGTTATAGAACTTTACAATAAAGGAGCTTGCACGAATGATTAATTAATCACAAGCCCAAACTTACCCTCGCTACAATCAATTGAATAAGAGTTGAATAAATTCATAATGAAAAATAGGGTAAGAAACTTGCCTTGCTTTCGTTGTTTACTAATAATGATTAATAATAGCCATGTACTATCTACACTTCACGCGTCCTACACAATTGTATAATCATGCACATCAACTATTAGCAACGCATAGTAGTTATAATATAAACTTTACTCTATAATTTTTAGAGTTTACTCTACGATTTTCACTGACTCTACGATTTTCAGAGTTTACTCTACGATTTTCATTGACTTTACGATTTTTGAGTTTACTCTACCATTTTCACTGACTCTACGATTTTCATTGACTCTACGATTTTTACTCTACGATTTTTACTGACTCTACGATTTTCAGAGACTCTACAATTTTTACTCTACGGTTTTCACTGACTCTACGATTTTTACTCTACGATTATCACTGACTCTACGATTTTCAGAGTTTACTCTACGATTTTCACTGACTCTACGATTTTCACTAACTCTATGATTTTTACTCTACGATTTTCACTAACTCTACGATTTTCACTGACTCTACGATTTTCAAAGTTTACTCTACGATTTTTACTGACTCTACGATTTTATTCCCGCTAACCTAAAGATGATATGGCCATGATACTTCGACACAATAAACTTCATACATTAAGGTATTTTATAAAAATATAACATTCATAAAACTAGCATGCTAAGACCACAAACCAACTGCATAGAAAAGCGTGCCAGCACTAGTTTTATACTTAGAAAAAATTCTTAAATTTCCAGAATTCTGCATATTTTATTACCAACATGCATGCTTACGATTTTCATAACTTGCTCAATTTAACTCCTTTTCTTATGAAATTTGGACAAAGTCAGTACCTCATGCTACATACTATTTTATAAAATTATAACATACGCTAATCGAGTCATCTACACCATGATTCCGAGGTTCAAAAACCCAAAAAATCACAGATTTCACATTCAACCAAATTTGAAAAATTTTGTGATTTTGATTCTAGCAAGCATGGGCTTGACTCCTACCGTCTGTCGTGATCACTTCTACCAACATATATGAACATGCTACAACAAACCAACTCACTAAATTACCATGCTATGAACAAATTGACTACAAAGAGGCATTTTATCAACATATCGCATACATTCATGAAATATTTGATTCTCTATGTAATTGCAACATGTTTAAACCATACTTTTCATTCCTTATCCTTCTCATAACAGAAACCAACAATATTATCATAGCCTTACGAAATCAACATAAACCATTTACCATGGCTATACATGCTTTTTCACTATTTTTCTTCAAGAACATGAAAAAGACAGTTTCATAGCTTATCTTTTTGGATGAATTTCTCATGCTAATTTGATTATCCCTCTTCCTTCTTGCTTGTTAGTTGCTAAGAGATCTCTAGAATACTACCACACTATCTATATATGTATAGCTTTGTTAGAGTCTTTTGATTCCCATAACCCCCAACTCCCATAACCCCCAACACTAATTATTAGTTACTCACAGTACTTAATAATACAATAATATAGTTAATTAATAGGAAGAATGTGGGAGTTAGAGAAAATGAATGTGGGAGTTAAAAAGAATTTTGGTTTTAAGGAATAAAATAAATTACTTCCACCTAGCTATTATGTAATATACGATACTCCTCCCTTGTCCCAATTTAATAGTCTCATGGGTCCATCACCAAATTGATTTCTATTATAAAAAAAATATATATATTATTTTAATCAATTAATAAGCTATTTGACTATTTTACCCTTCTAACCAAACTTTGCGAACCATATATCGATTCCTACTAAAGTCGACGTTCGGACGCCATGGACTATCCGCTTAGTCAAATTCATCTCTAAAATTGTAGTTGACTTTTTCCTCGAAAAAGTCAATAGTTGACTTTGACCAAAAAGTCAATCTGTGACACTTTTTTCGTGATTACAACTATATCCCGACTAATTTCGATGTTCCGACTCGAATACACAGTCCCCATCTCTAAATTCTGCTCCTAACTCCAGCTCATGATTTAATACCATCACACGTAATAAATATAATAATTCCCCACTTAATCAATTTAAATAGTTAAATAAAACTAAACCAACCATTTAAATACATCTCATCACATATCTTGAAATAACACATATATGTACAACACATATACATCTAATAAATGAAATCACCCAAAAGTTTCATATAAATTCGCTTATTAACAATTTTAAATTACATAAAAAAAATATAAATAAATAAATAAATAAAACTCTTGATATTACATTCACCCTCCTTAAAAGGATTCCATTCCGCCTCTAATCATTACACATCAATCAAAAAGATTAGGATAATTTTTCATCATTTTCTCCTCGAGTTCCCACGTAGCCTCACTCCGGCTGTGGTTCCTCCACAATACCTTAATGTAAGGTATTATCTTATTTCTTAACACTTGTTCTTTTCTATCGATTATCCGCAATGGGACCTCTTCATAGGTTAAGTCCTTTTCAAACCGAATAGGTTCATACTCTATGACATGCTTGTAATCCTCGCTTATAGGGTCGTAGGATGTAAACATGGAACACGTTGTGTATATGTTCTAACTCCGAGGTAAGGCTATTTCATAAGCTACCTCTCCCACTCGCCTCAACACTTCGAAGGGTCCTATGAATCTGGGACTAAGTTTTCCCTTCTTCCCAAATCTCATTTTCCCTTTCCAAGGAGACACTTTCAAAAACACATAAGTGCCGACGTCGAAATCTTGTTGTTGCCGATGTTGATCCGCATATTTCTTCCCGCCGATCCCGAGCCATCACACGAGCCTCGCCAGTATTATTTTGATCACATCTACAGTTTGTTACACCAATTCTGGCCCTAGCAATTGTTTTTCTCCCACTTCATCCCAGCACAAGGGCGTTCTGTATTTCCTTCCATATAAAGCTTTATAAGGTGCCATACCGATGCTCACATGATAACTGTTATTGTACGCAAATTCTACCAACGGTAAGTGATCATCCCAAATCCCTTTGAAATCCATAACGCATGCTCTCAAAGATGTCCTCTAACGCTTGAATAGTTCTCTCGCTTCCCATCCATCTGCTTGAGGATGATACGACGTGCTCAACCTCGGCCAAGGCTCCCATGCGTTCTTGAAAACTTCTCCAAAATTTGTCAGTGAACCATGGATCGCGATCCGACACAATTGATATAGTACCCCGTGCCTGGAAACAATCTCTTTGATGTAAAGCTTTACCAATCGATCCAAGGTATATCCGATCTTGATTGGCAAGAAATGCTACCGACTTGGTCAATCGATCAACGATCACCCAAACCGCATCGAATCCTTCTTCAACGTAGTTGAAGTCCTACCACGAAGTCCATCGTGATATGCTCCCACTTCCATTCTAGAATTTCTAAAGGTTGAAGTAGCCCGCCTTTGCTTTCGATGTTTCGCCTTAACTCACCGGCATATGTTAAACACTTGGTGACGACGACTCATGACTTCTCTTTTTCATATTGGGCCACCAATAATGTCATGAGATCCCGATACATCTTTATGCTTCCTAGTGAATTGAGTAACTTGAGCTATGAGCTTCCCCGCAAGATTTCTTCCTTTAATTCGCATATCACCGACACCCAAATTCTCTTCTCAAATCTTAATAGTCCATCACCCCCATACTCAATTTAAGCTCTTCTTCATCTGAAAATTCTTGTCCTCACCTTCACACATTCCTCATCGCGCCTTTGTACTTCCTTGATTTTGTCCAATAGAGTCGGATGAGCCTCCATTGCAATAATTTCCCCCGCCTCTCTTGGACTTTTTATCTCGAGTTCCAATCTAGCCATCTCCTTAATTAACTCCTCTTGAAATGTTAAGATTGTCAACCTACCATCGCCTTTTCTCTCGCTAGCGCATCCGCTACCACGTTCGCTTTCCCTTGATGATACAAGATGTCGCAATCGTAATCCTTTATAAGTTCCAACCATCTTCTTTGTCTCATATTCAACTCCTTTCTACGTGAAAATATACTTCGACTTTTTATGGTCCGTGTATATTTCACACCTTACACCATATAAATAGTACCTCCATATCTTTAAGGCAAATACTATCGCCGCCAATTCCGCATCATGGGTAGGATATCCTTTCTCGTAATCCTTCAATTGACGCGATGCATACGCAATAACTTTACCATGTTGCATAAGCACACGCCCAAGTCCTTTGTGTGACGATCACCGAAAATCACGAAGTCACCAGATTATCAGTAAAGAAAACACCGGTGCTTCACTCACTTTTTCTTGAGTTCCTTAAAACTCTCTTCACATTTCTCCGCCCGCATAAATTTTACCGACTTCTTCGTTAAATTCGTCAAACGCTCCCGCTATCTTTGAAAAATCTTGATAAACCGTCTGTATAGCCTCGCCAAATTTAAGAAACTTCTTACTTCAATTAAGGTGACTTTGGTTGTTCCCAATTTTGAACCTCCACCTTTGGTTTGGATCCACGTAAATTCTTGTCGATCACGCGACCCAGAAATTGAACTTTCTCCAACCGTATCACGTGCCCACACTTTAAATGTTCAAAGATGATCTTCCCGAGTCTTAGAATAGATCAAGATATCATCTATGAACACAACTACGAATTTATCTAAGTATTGCTTGAATATCCCAATTCATCATGTCCATAAATGTCAGCCAAGGCGCATTTGTTAACCCGAACGACATCACCAGAACTCGTAGTGACCGTAACGTGTCCTCAACGCCGCCTTAGGTACATCCTCCTTCCTTACCTTTAACCGATGATATCCTCGCCCTCAAGTCGAACTTGGAAAAATATTTTTCTCCCTTCAGGTTGATCGAATGATCATCTATCCTAGGTAATCGGATACTTGTTCTTAATCGTCACCTTATTCAACTCTCGATAGTCGATACATAGTCTCATCGATCCATCCTTCTTTTCACAAATAAAACCGGTGCTCCCCAAGGAGACACACTTTCGGTTGAATATACTTCCTATCCAATAACTCTTGCAATCGCATTCATCGCCTCCTTCATTTCTCTTCGGTGCCATTCTCAGAAGGGGCTTTCAAATCGGTGCCATCCCCGATACTAAATCTATAACGAATTCGACCTCCCGATCCGGCGGAAGTCCTGGCAATTCCTCCGGAAATACATCCGGAAATTCGTTCATTACTGGTATCTGTCCCATCTCTATCCTTGCTTTCTGCGTATTGACGATATGGGCCAAATATCCTACACATCCATTTCTTAGTAACTTCCTTTCTTGCATCATCGTCAGACAACTTGAGTGTCTCGGTGACCTACTTCCATAGAATGCTACCTTAGACTGATCTAGAGTCCTAAGATTTATACACTTCTTTTGGCAATCTATCATCGCTCCATGGTTAAATAACCAATCCATTCCTAGAATTACATCAAATTCTCCTAATTGAATTGGAATTAAATCCACGGATAACTTATATCCCCTGATGTTTACAACACAATTTCTATATACATGGCTAACGGGAATCATATCCTTATTAGCAACTTCTATGTTCATAGGATATTTTAATTCTTCCTGGGGTAAATTTAATCGTTGGGAGAATTCATGCGATACGAAGGAACAAGTAGCACCCGAATCAAATAATATGTAAGCAGATATATCATTGATCGAAATGATACCTAAAACCACGTCCCTGGATGCGACCGCATCCTGAACCGTCATGTTGAAAGTCCTTGTTGTTGGTCGATTCTGAGTTGGTGGTCCATTAATCGTGAGATTCCCACCGCTTGGTCCCCTTCCTCCATTTCCTCCTGTTGTGTTCTTCTTTGGGAAATTCCTTGCCTGATGATCCAATGCTCCACAGTTGAAGCATCCATTTCTCTTTGGTGCAGAGCAATTGGGAGAGATGTGCCCCTCCTACCCGCAGTTAAAACAAACATTCTTTCCTTTTAGACATGCCCCTGAGTGATTCCTCCCACACTCCTTGCATGCCTCTGTTCTCTTCTTTGTTTCCCCTGGTTTTCCCCGGGAGTTTCTCGATTTGAAATTGTTGATGCTATTGTTGTTATTGTTCCACTTCCTCTTGTTTGCACCACTGCTGCTGCTACCTTCCCCGCGATTCCCTCCTTCATTCTTCTTCTTTTTTTCCTTATTAAATTTCATCAGGCCTCACTTCCGCCTCTCAACATTATAGCTTTCTCCGGAGAGTCACGGCTTTTCATCTCAGAATACCGAGAGTCTACTATATAGCCATGGTTTGAGACCCCGCTCAAACCTCCTCGCTTTTCTCTCAAAGTCGACTGGTGAGGCGCAACCTCGTTAAATTCGTTGAATTTTGCGGCATATTGAGGTACCACATGTCTTCTTGCTTCACCTCCGTGAATCGTGATCTCCATGCGACTCAAGATACTAACCAAAAAATAGTTCTCAAAAATATTTTCTTAAACCCTTCCCAAGGTATCACGCCTTCTCCAAATTTCTCGTCCGGTTTGCCTCCCACCGTAAGTTAGCTTCACCTTTCAAAGATGTAAGTGGTGAAGATTGTTTTCCGATCATCACCTACTCAAGCGATAATAACGCCTTTTTTCGATTTCCTTGACCCAAGTTTGAGCTTCAATGGGTTCAAGGTTCCTTTGAACTCGGGGTCCCGCGCTTGAAGTCCTCAAGTGTGCCACCGGCCACTAGAGGGTTATTGGCATTCGAGGTTCGATTCTCAAGTGCCCCCACTAACATGTCTACAAACTGCAGATAGGATTCTTGGGATCCTCAAAGATTACCGCCTTAACCCCTCGTGTTCGATGACGACGCCTTCCTCTAGCCATCTATCCGCTTAAAATGAACTTAATGTTATTATCTTATCACTTACTCTACATAATAGATCAATCATAAGAAGAGACTTAATCATCACATCACATACTTAAATAAAACATATTTATTTATAAACATAACACCCAAGGTATTTCATCGCCTTATAACATTAAGCCATTTACATCACTTTAAACCAACATACTTGGTAAAAATCAAACCAAGCTTATTATTCAAAGATAAGTGTTCTATACGCCAAAGAGTAAAAGTTCATCATAATAAACTAAAAGCCCCACTTAATGGCGCCCTCATGCTCCTCATCCGCTATCTCCAAAGATTTTCAAATTTCTGGCTTATAACACGCCTAGATCGGTGCTCCTCACTTGGAAAATGATTCACCCTATGTTGAAACCTTCCATGTGTTGACTTAAATGCGTACTTCATCTTGTCTATCTTAACCTTCTTATCTCTCACCTCTCCTTCTAACTCACCAGTTAGCTTCTCAAATTTCTAACACCTGCTCTCCTCTCTTCTCCCCAGAATGTGGTAATAATCTGATTGTCAGTTTGAAGATTCTGAATTCTCGACTCTAACCCATTAATGGTATGCCCCAAGTGGGTCCCAATAGCTTCTTTCTCATCCTCCAGCCTATCCGCCTTCTGGTTTGATGCCCGCAACTTGTCAGCCAGATCCCCGTTCCTAATTATCAGGTGGTGCACCAATGCCTCAAGCAATGTTGTAGTTTGCTGCTCCCCCTGATACAGCTCCTTCAACTCATGGACCTTGTCGTCCAACTCCGTAATCCTATCCATCAACTCATCCAATAAAGTATCCTCAGGTGCTTCTTCTGAGTCCTCCTCGGGCTCCTCTTCCTCTTTAGGATACTCCTCTCCGGTCCGAGTCACCATCGCCTCAAATATAGGCTCAGTACAACTGCCACCAATCGCTCACTCATAACGTGGATATCTCTAACCTCCTCTTCTCCTGACATCCTTCAAACAAGAAAAAAAATCACTCGGTTAGTATTTTAAAATAGTTGTTTTTGTTTTTAGGAAAAATAGATTTGACACAACCCCTAGAACTCTACGTGAGTTCATCTCTTTATTTTCTCCACTAACTTCCCTAAGGTTATAGTCTAAGGTTCCCCACCTAAGGTTTATAACCTATTGCTCTGATACCACCCTGTGACGCCCCCAAATCCGTGTAACATCGATTACAGGACATGGTGCTCACGATATAACATACATCATCATCTATCAAAGTAACTCTAATAATAATAATAACTATTACATACTTATTCAAAATAAAGTCCCAAGTCTTTACAACCTTTAATAAACTGAAACTTAAACTTAGCGCTTATCGCTACATCACATCATATGCTGAAAATATAATTATTACATAAATAACTCTCATCATTTCATCTTAGACTTTCCTTTGTCCTCGCCGAGCCCCTCAAATTTATCATCCTTAATCAAAAGTTTAAGCAAGAATGAGCACAAATTGCCCAAAGAAGTATATAAAGTAGTTTGAGAACATACATCAAGTAGAAGCATTAGTATGAATATTTCTCAATAGTTGAAATAAATATCAAGAGATAAACCGAATATCAAGATAAGAGTTCGAATTCTCAATAACATACTAAGGGGTGTTAGATACCCTAACATTACTTTGTTTCATCAAAACCATCGACGGTTTAACAATCAAATAGATTATAAATCTGCCTCTCGCAAGTACTCTGTGTGATCACTTATCGCATCTTACATTGTGCAAAAGTATAAAGTTTAAACGCATAAGCATAAATGGGACTATATGCCTCACATCGCCACCCCATTATCCGGGTTGTTCATCTTAGTATTCATACGGGACCTTACCAAAGCAATTTGGATTGGTAAACATTCAATAGCTTCAAAGGATTTGAATTGTTCAAACAATATACTATGTTTGCATCAATAACATCTAGCTGAAACGAAAGCTAGAAAGCATGCTTGAATATAATTCATTAAGTGTATACGAACTTTAAAGTATAGCAGTTGTAATAGGAACTGAATAATCATCAATAACGTTTCGCATCTCAATTGAAGTTATAGAACTTTACAATAAAGGAGCTTGCACGAATGATTAATTAATCACAAGCTCAAACTTACCCTCACACAATCAATCAATAAGAGTTGAATAAATTCATAATGAAAAATAGGGTAAGAAAATTGCCTTGCTCTTCGTTGTTTACTAATAATGATTAATAGCTTACGCCTACCTATCACACTTCACGTGCCCTACACAATTGTATAATCATGCACATCAACTATTAACAACGATAGTAGTAGTTATAATATAAACTTTACTCTATAATTTTTAGAGTTTACTCTACAATTTTCACCGACTTCACGATTTTCGTAGTTTACTCTACGATTTTCATCGACTTCTACGATTTTTGAGTTTACTCTCACCATTTTCATCGACTCTACGATTTTTGAGTTTACTCTACCATTTTCACTCTACGATTTTTTTTCATCGACTTCTACGATTTTTACTCTCGATTTTCAATTTTACTTCACGATTTTCGGAGACTCTACAATTTTTACTCTACTATTTTCACGTTTTCACCGACTTCACGATTTTCAATTTTTTCTACGATTTTTTTACTCTCACGATTTTCAATCGACTTCTACGATTTTGAGTTTACTCTACGATTTTCACCGACTTCTATGATTTTTTACTCTCGATTTTCAAGTTTACTCTACGATTTTTAATTGACTTTCTACGATTTTATTCCCCGCTTAACCTAAAGAAGATATGGCCATGATACTTGACACAATAAACTTCATACATCAAGGTATGTTACAAAAATATAACATTCATAAAACTAGCATGCTAAGACCACAAACCAATCAAGATAGAAAAGCGTACAAAGACTAGTTTTATACTTAGAAAAATTCTAAATTTTCGCAATTCTCGCATATTTTATTACCAACATGCATGCTTACGATTTTCATAACTTGCTCAATTTAACTCCTTTTCTTATGAAATTTGGACAGGTTGTACCTCATGCTACATACTATTTTATAAAATTATAACATACGCTAATCGAGTCATCTACACCATGATTCCGAGGCTCCGAAAAACCCAAAAATCACAGATTTCACATTCAACCAAATTTGAAAAATTTTGTGATTTTGATTCTAGCATGCATGGGCTTGACTCCTACCGTCCGATCACTTCTACCAACATATATATGAACATGCTACAACAAACCAACTCACTAAATTACCATGCTATGAACAAATTGACTACAAAGAGGCATTTTATCAACATATCGCATACATTCATGAAATATTTGATTCTCTATGTAATTGCAACATGTTTAAACCATACTTTTCATTCCTTATCCTCCTCATAACAGAAACCAACAATATTATCATAGCCTTACGAAATCAACATAAACCATTTACCATGGCTATACATGCTTTTTTCACTATTTTTCTTCAAGAACATGAAAAGACAGCTTTCATAGCTTATCTTTTGGATGAATTTCCCTTCATGTTAATTTGATTATCCCTCTTCCTTGCTTGTTAGTTGCTAAGAGATCTCTAGAATACTACCACACTATCTATATATGTATAGCTTTGTTAGAGTCTTTTGATTCCCATAACCCCAACTCCATATAACCCCCAACACTAATTATTAGTTACTCACAAGATTTAATAATACAATAATATAGTTAATTAATAGGAAGAATGTGGGAGTTAGAGAAAATGAATGTGGAGTTAAAAAGAATTTTGGTTTTAAGGAATAAAATAAATTACTTCCACCCTAGCTATTAAGTAATATACGATACTCCTCCCTTGTCCCAATTTAATAGTCTCATGGGTCCATCACCAAATTGATTTCTATTATAAAAAAAAACATATATATTTTATTTTAATCAATTAATAAGCTATTTGACTATTTTACCTTTCTAACCAAACTTTATGTAACCATATATCGATTCCTACTAAAGTCGACGTTTCCGGACGCCAAGGGACTATCCATTTAGTCAAATTCATCTCTCGAAATTGTGAGTCGATTTTTTCCTCGAAAAAGTTAATAGGTTGACTTTGACCAAAAAGTCAATCGTGACACTTTTTCGTGATTACAGCCTATCTCGACTAATTTCGATGTTCCGACTCAATACACGCAATTCCCATCTCTAAATTCCGCTCCCTAACTCCAAATTTCATGATTTAATACCATCACACGTAATAAATATAATAATTCCCCACTTAATCAATTTAAATAGTTAAATAAAACTAAACCAACCATTTAAATACATCTCATCACATATCTTGAAATAACACATATATGTACAACACATATACATCTAATAAATGAAATCGCCCAAAAGTTTCATATAAATTCGTTTATTAACAATTCTTAAATTACATAAAAAAAATATAAATAAATAAATAAATAAAACTCGGATATTACAACACTGGAACTCCGTGTCTCGAAACAATCTCTTTTACATATAACCTCACCAACTGATCTAAGTTGAATCTGATTTTGATCGAAAGAAGTGTGCGGATTTAAATACCAATAACGATAAACCATATCTAAGGTCAGTAGCCTTTTTGAGTCGCTTCAAGGCCAACCACAAAGTCCATTGTAATATGTTCCCATTTCTATTCGGGATCTCTAACGGTTGTAGCAATCCACTCGACCTCGATGTTCTCGCCTTCACTTTCCGGCGAAGTGTCGGACACTTGGCAGCAACACATTCTGCAACATCACGTTTTAAATTTGGTCACTAGAAATGTTGTCAAAGATCTTGGTACATCTTGGTACTACCAGGGTGAATCGAATATCGTGAACTATGAGCCTCGCTCAAAATATCTTCCTTAATCTATTGTATGTACTAGCGATACCCAAATTCTACTCTCAAACCTCAGTATTCCTTCCTTATCCATCTTAAATCTCTTGTTCGCCTCCTTGAGATATTTTCTTTGTCACCTTTATACATTCTTCGTCTCGAAGTCGAGCCTCCTTTACTTTATCTAGTAGAGTTGTACAGTTGCATTGCATCCGAAATATTTTTCTCATCAATCTCCATAGGATACTTCACTTCAACTCTAGTTTCTCCATTTACTCGCATTAGCTCCTTCTAAGCGAATCGACATCGTCCAATTTCTCAAGACCCTTTCTACTTAAGGCGCCGGCAACTACATTTGCTTTGCGGATGATGGTATAAAATCTCACAAATAATCTTCAAATCTTCTACATGAAAATATATTTTAACTCTTTATGATCCAGATATATTTCACAATTCTCCCGTAGAGATAGTGCCTCCAAATTTTCAAAGCAAAAATAATCTGCACTTAACTCCAAGTCATGGGTTGGATATCCCTTCTCATAATCCTTCAATTTGTCGTGATGCATACACAATGACCTTTGCTGCTTTTGCATCAAGACACCAAGTCCTTTATGCGACGCATCACTAAAAATAACAAAATTTCTGTATCGTCCCGTAAGAGATAACACAGTCTTGTACTCAACCTCTTCTTCAATTCTTGAAAACTTTCCTCACACTTATCCGTCCAAACAAATTTCACAAACTTTTCGAGTTAAATTTGTTAACGAAGTCTTGATCTTGGAAAAGTCTTGTATGAACCTTCTATAATATCCCGCCAATCCAAGAAAACTTCTTACTTCCGACGACGTTCTTGGTTGATCCCAGTTAATCACGGCTTCTACTTTGGATGGATCTACCGAAATTCCATTTTTATTGATCACGTGACCAAGAAATTATACTCGCTCGATCCAGATTTTGCATTTCGAAAATTTAGCGTACAACTTCTCCCTTCTCAATACTTCCAACGTTAACCTCAAATGTTCTTCGTGTTCTTCCTTGGTTTTCGAATAAACCAAAATATCATCTATAAATACCACTACGAACTTGTCCAACAACGGCTTGAACACACCATTCATTAGTCCCATAAATGTTGCAGGAGCATTCGTAAGACCAAACGACATTACTAAAAATTCATAGTGACCATACCGCGTTCTGAACGCTGTCTTCGGTACATCCTCTGGTCTCACCTTTAGTTGATGATAACCGCTTCTCATGTCTATCTTGGAAAAATATATCGCTCCCTTCAATTGATCAAACAGTTCGTCGATCCTTTGTAATGGATATTTGTTCTTAATCGTGACCTTATTCAGTTCTCTGTAGTCAATGCAGAGCCGCATCGATCCATCCTTCTTTTTCACGAACAACATCGGCGCTCCCCACGGCGATACGCTCGGTTGAATGTACTTCTTGTTTAATAATTCTTGTAGTTATACCATTAGTTCTTTCATCTCTACTGGTGCCATTCGGTATGGTGCCTTCGATATTAGAGCAGTTCCGGGCGCCAAATCGATCACGAAATCTACCTCTCTATCTGGTGGAAGTCCCGTAAATCGTTTGGAAATACGTCGATGAAGTCCCTCACAATCAGTATCTCTTCTACCTTCGGATTCTCTTTTCGACTGTCGACTATGTAAGCTAAGTATCCTACACAGCCTTATCTTAATAACTTCCTGGCCTGCATCATCGTCAGACAAATCGTTTATCTAGGCGACTTGCTACCATAAAATACAACCTTTGACGGAGTCATAAGATTAATAAGCTTCTTTTGGCAATCAATTACAGCCCCGTAATTGAATAACCAGTCCATTCCCAATATAACGTCAATTCCCCAAGTCGAATAGGGATAAGATCTACGTTCATGATATTACCCTTAATATCCACTCTACAATTCTTATGTACGTACTTAACAGGGATTATTTCTCTATTCGCAATTTCTGTGTTCATAGGGTAATCCAATTCATTCTTAGGCAAATCTAAATTCTTGGCAAAATCATCGGATATAAAGGAACAAGTAGCACCCGAATCAAATAAAACATATGCATTAATTTTATTGATCGGAATGATACCTAACACCACATCACGGGATTAAACTACATCTTGCACCGTCATGTTGAAAGTCCGGGCGGTCGGTCGATTTATTGCGGTTGGTCCGGTGATGGTTAAGGCATTTCCACTGTTATTTCCCCGATTTCCTCCTGATCCTGACTCTCCCGATCCCTTCTTGGAACAGTCTTTTGCCAGATGGTCTTTCGAACCACAAGTAAAACAAGCACCCTTCTTTGGGTTTGGACAGTTTGGTGCTATGTGGCCTTCTCGACCACAATTATAGCACACTCTTTTTCCTTTCATACAAACTCCCAGACAGGCTTTCCCGCAAGTTGGGCATGCTTTGATTCTTTTCTTCTGATTACCTTGTTGATTTCCCGATTATGAGATGTCGTTCCACCTTTTCTTCTGATTGAAATTTTCACCTCCTGTGCCACTTCCACTAGCCTTGTTATTAATTTTACCTCCACTCTTCTTCTTCTTCTTCTTCTTCTTCTTCTTCTTCTTCTTCTTCTTCTTCTTCTTCTGATCTTGATTGTACTTGGTCACCGCATCGCTTCCTCCTTCAGCGAGGATGGCCTTTCCAGTACTCCGGCAAATGTGTTTATCTGAAACATTAAAACTTTACTGTATACCCAAGGCTTTAGTCCTTGTTCGAATCTTCTGGCCTTTCTCTCATCAGTGTGTACTTGGTATGGGGCGAACCTTGCCAACTCGTTGAATTTAGCCGCGTAGTCGGGTACGCTCATGTTTCCCTACTTCAGTTCCAGAAATTGAACCTCCATCTGGTTCTGCAAACTAGTTGGGAAATACATTTCGAAAAACATCTCTTTAAATCTTTCCCACATAATTACACCTTCACCTCCTCGTACTTTGTTTGCTTGCCACCAATAGCTAGCCTCAGACTTCAGCATAAATGTTACAAAAGCGGTCTTCTGGTCTTCTCTAACCCTAGCAACGTCGAAAACCTTCTCCATCTCCATAACCCACGTTTGAGCCTCGATTGGATTCATGGAACCTTTGAACTCTGGCGGTCCCACCGCCTTGAAATCTTTAAACGTTGTGTTTGGTGGAGCTTGAGGTTGATTGTTCATTGCTCCAGTCAGTAAGTTAACTAACTGTTGAACGGGATTTGCGTTGGCATTATTGTTATTATTGGTTGACTCTTCCTGAGCCGGTTGACGTGGTTGTCTTCTCCTTGGCGGCATATTTCTGTTAAATAAACAATTATTAGAACTTTATTTATTTCTCTAAATAGTTAAGGCATTACTTAACAATTTAACATACTCATTTAACACATCATCTCAAACAACTTGATATATTTTCATTCAAATCAAAAGTTTTAACATTAAACGATAGCATAACTGCTATTTACATCAACTATCCTGGAATAAAGAATCCACGGGATTTAAAACATTCAAATATCCTTTCGTTCATAAACACGTCAGAATTTACATCTAAAAACTAATTAAGTCTTTCACATAATTAAACAGATCATATCACTGTCGGTCAAGGTACTGATTAGCCTTGCTACGCTCCTCTTCTAAGATGCGATACATCGTCCTGCGATCCATCATGTACAATGGTTGTCCTTCGAACTGGATTGGGTACCTCAAAACTCGATCTTGGGTCTCATTCATTGCCTTGTTAAGTGTAGAATATGTCTCCCCAATCTTCGCCATCTTTGCACGACCATCATCTTCTGGATGATCAGCTCGACGTGATTCTCTTACCCAGCCTTCCTCTGCTATTTTTAGTCTTTCGAAGGTTTCCTTCAATTCCTTCTTCAGTTTCTCTATCTCCTCGGTCTTATCTTTGGTCTGACCCTTCTCATGGACCAAATCCCATTCTACATTTCCCAGTCGTGAGTGAAGAGTCGAAATCTCCCTCTCCTTCTGCTCTAGAGTAATATGCTGGATAACCGCTCACTCAGTCAAATCTTGGACCTCGTCTCGTAATTCTACGTTACGGTCGTATAACGTGTCATACATCTCAGCATCAACGGTGTACCGTGGTAACTCCTCTTCTTCCTGTTCCTCAACAAATTCCTCCTCAGGATCCTCCTTAGGATCAGTCTCGGGCTCATGCTCCTGACCAACAACGGTGATCAATGGAGATGACTCCCTCTGTACCAGCTTCTCCCTAATGACATGAATGTCTCGGGGCTCCTCCTCAGTCGGTACTATAGGTACACGGGGTTCTTCCTCCCCAGCTTGACTAGCTTCACCAACATTCGACATCCTAACAACAAAATTTTAAGTTTTAGTTACTAAGTCGTATCATCTAATGCATACTTTAACACATAAACACATAAGGTCTTTTATTATCTTCAATGAATTACATAAATTCATTTTTTATAACTCGATAAGAGTTTTCCATCACTATCTTCTTTATATAAGGCTACTACCTAAGGTTGTTCCCCCACCTAAGGTTCATAACCTACAGCTTTGATACCAACTTGTGACACCCCCAAATCGGAGTACTTCAATTCCACAGGATTTGGTGTTCACTGTACAAATATCATCTATCTATCTACCCATAATAAATGCAAGTCATGTAATAGATAGAATAAAAATCTTCCCCTTAAGGGTTACAACATCCGAATAAATAATAATACAATCCCAGGTTAAACTAACCTTAAACATCTGTGCAGAATCATAAACAAATAAATCATAAACAACATCATTAACTCAATTCTTAAGCATAAATACGTCATCTAATAAAAATAACAAGTCTTCATCACTTGCAAACTTTGCCCTTGCCTTTACTAGTGGAAGGTTCATCAGTTCTTTCGTTCTTAACGGCAATGTTATTATTAAGCAAGAGTGAGCGCTATTGCCCACAAGTATAATAATGAAATAACAGTATAATAACATGCGAGTAAATCAAAGACATCTGAATAAAATCTTAACTTTTGAATCAAGAATGAATAACAAGAATCAAAAGAATCCTAAGGGTCATAAGACCTTGAACTATGTCCTAGGTTATCAAGGGTTATACTTGAAACCTTTAACAGTCATAAGACTATGGACCTTTCTACTCGTACTTAGGGGATCGACCCTTAGTACCATCTTGCACAATATCTTAACGCTAACGCATAAGTAAATCCTTTGCGGGGTTGTTCATCTCGGTTTGACATTCGAGTCCGCACTAAAAAGAAGTTCGGTTTGGATAATTCAATAAGGGTTCTGAAATTTAGAACGTTCATCAACTAAGGACTAGTTGAATTAATAAAGTTCACTAGTCTAATAAGGTTCAACAATAATGATATTCGATTTGAATAATAATCTCAAGACGTATACAATAGGATAATTATTGTATAACTGAATCATGCTCTGAAAAGATAATCAATCTTTAATGTAACATTTGAACTTGAATAATAATAATGATAATTTACTCGAGGTAACTAATAAACTTGAACAATAATGACAAGTAGGGTTAGGAAACTTGCCTCGTGCGTAGATTACACTTTAACTAAACTAGTTCTTTGATTTAAATCCTGCATACCATTCACATTCACAATACCAGTTAATTATAACTTAACTAATCATCATAAACTCATTCTCTTTGTCTACTTTGATTATTAACTATACTTAGTTAATTTACCACTTTGTCACATAATTTACACATCATGAATAACAAGCTAATTATGTATTCAATAATTCAATCCACATGTAATTATGTTATTTACATGCTAAGTATCTATTTTAACATCTCATTATACTTATAACATAGTTTTATGTTCATTAAATCAAGTTGTTATCACGTTGCTAGACTTGAATATTAAAAATATTTCATTTCTGGACATTCTGCAGAGTGCTGTTGCGGCGCCACTTTTGTACTAAGTCTTAATGCATTTGGCGCGCATACCATGCTATATGTGGACATCTGAGGTCATACGCCAGGCCTTAAGGCGTTGATCATGATGCGATGCTTGGTTAGAAACTGCTGATTACGCAATTCGTGAAAATTGCAGAACACAGACAAAAATTTCCAATTAAATTATCACTACACGAATTTAATCACACCCACATGTTAAAATTCGTATATAATCATTACCCAACATTTATAGAGTGACATTAACCATTTAAAACACATAATCACAGAATTAAATTATGCAAATTGTACTGTTCTTGATGTTCTTGAAGGTTTTGAAAATAATTCATGAAAATTGACACTACGGATTCGTTATAACACCGAATCCGTTCATTTAAACTTTGGTCTCTTCGTATCAACATGCATAATAAAATAAGAGTGTAAATTTTATGAAAACATTTATGTTTGACATACTAAAATCACGTATAAGGCCATATGGCCATAACCCAAACTCTAAAATTTTGCAGCAATCATATACAACATGTTTTCATGAATTTGATGATATGGTTTACATAATATATATAATTAAATACGATGTGATAAGCCATAACACATACACAACCCATAATCATTAATCCTATCCCAATTACAGAGGTACACAGAAAAAAATGATAGCCATATTCATGAAAACTTTTAAAGACGTAAAGTAAACATTTGGGTTGAAGAGAATTACCCAAGCGTAGAAGAAAAGGATGACAATTACTCTCTAATCTTTCTCAAAGATTTCTCAAATTCTCTCTGAAATCTCTCTGGCTCTCAATTAACTAAAATGAAAAATACGTAAGTTAAACTCAATCGAGCCTTTATACGCATGAGTTGAGGTCGATTATTCCATTCGTGGTTTAACTGCCCCCAACTCCTCCTAATGCCTCATTTGGCTAACAACTAAGTTCAAAGCTCTTTATTTTAATAAAACTTTTTATCATATAGTTACAATAATGTCACACTCCTTTATAAATTAAATCAATATCTTATTTAATTTGTTTTAAATAAAATATAATAAATTCACATAGTCACATAATTAAATTTCTCATAAATAAATAATGTCAAATTATTAACTCTCTAATAATTAAATTAATTAAATACCAATAGGCTTATTAAATATTTCTTTTAATACAATAAGCTCACATAATCACGCACTTCGATAATAAAATTCTCTACATTAATTTAATAAATGTAACACATATAATTAAGTTAATCTACTGCATCAATTAATTATTTAATCTAATAATTAAATCATCAAAAATATTTATTTAATCCAATAAATATTAAAATTAATTACAAAATTCTCGTTCGTCACAAAAGTAATATACATGAATGCTACATGATGTAGGTTCTGGTGTTTAAAGATGTTAAACATAACTTAATCACACATAATATGAGTTCTAAAGTTGTCTTGTATGTGTATATTGCATCATTCACGCTAAAATGATTTCAAAGACAACCTTGGACATATTTTCAAACATAAGTTGTGACGCACCCAAAATTAGGTATACATCACCCATCTTGAGTGCCAGATACATGGTGCGTAATTCAAATACAACTTAATAATACAACCGTAGGTATACAATACGACAAAATATAAACTATGAGTTTGAATACAAATATTGTCTACTAGAGAGTATAAAAACTCAAAAGGAGTCCTCATTACAATTATTATCACACTATTTCACGTAATAGTGAGGACTACTAATGCAAACATCTAGGACCATCACTCTATTCCCCGATTAGTCCCAAATACGCTTTTCATTTCAAGAGAACAAAGAAAAGAAAGGGTGAGCTCAACTAGCCCAATGAAAAATATTATGATTAAGATAATGCGAGAATAATTTATCGTTAGCCTTCAATGAGTGTTAAACTAATAAAATATAATAACTATCAAGTTTAATCAAGATGAACAAGCAATCCATTAGAAGAGTCAAGTAGGAATAAAATCTACTATCTTCTATGATTTAAAGGGTTTTTCATCACTTTTATCACCGGGACTCGACTTAAAAAATAATCCACATCATCGAATCACCCCGCACTACGGCCAAGGATATTCTTTAAGTATCACGACCACTAATTATTCATGCACTACTGACTAAAGATAATCATGTTTTTCATCAACGGTCCCGATCATGCCATAAACCAATTCATCTTTGCACTACGACGAAAGAGAATCCATAGCCATAATCATACCAAAAGCATCCATCAATGCACTACGGGCCAATGAGGACTTTTTCACATCATTTGTAACATTACGGTTATGATTATACCGAATAATCCACAGTCATAATCATACCAAGTCCATCTATCACGATGACAAAGCTGACGATGACTTTCAACATAATATAAGCATGAGGATGATGACAATGATATAAGAATTCAATAAAACAAGTTCAAGAATTAAGTTATTCAGAACTAATAACGTCCCACATTGTCAACGTGATACTTCTTTGTAGAGTAAAATTCAAGAATGCTCGGAAGAATATTTCCATGAAAAGATATCTTTGGATGAAGCGCAAAATATCAAGGATATTCCACTAATTTCATGGAGTATAGAAGTCAAAACTTTAACCAACTGAGTATAATAAAGAATGGAATAACAAAAGAAATCACCATGCATGCGGTACTTCGCATAAACAGGTTATTCCATCAGAATAATAATAATAGCGGAACCGTGTCAAAGCGAAATTAAGCACCGGCTGTGATGTTCCAAATGAATAATAAAGAATAGAATAACAACAAAAATCACCATACATGCGGTATTGCATGTAGATGCATTATTCCAATAGAATAATAAATAATCGGAACCGGTCGAGCGTAATACGCACCGGCAGGATGTTCTAATGTATAGTAAAGATTTTAACCGGTCCCAAGCATAAAATGCATGCATGTGATATTCCAAATGAATAATAAAGAATAGAATAACAGGAGAATTTCACCAAGTATGGGGAAGTCCGCGTAAATAGGTTATTCCAACAGAATAATAAAGAATGGAATAACAGAAGTTCTCTTCATGAATACAAAAGAAATAATACCCCCTACCTTAAGAAGAAGAGTACTAAATATATAAGTAGTGAAGTAGCAGAATACTTTTCTTCTTTCTCTCTATAGTTTATCTCTATAGAGTTTTAGTGAATTCGTAAGAAATAATGAAGGAATGAGCTTCTATTTATAGAAAAATGGACTGCATAGTAACTAACTCATGAACGGTCCAGATTGATTTACTTTAATCTGGCGGTCCATATTTAAAGCAAAAATCTTTAAATAAAATATAATATATTCTATTTATAATCTAATAAAATGAATAACTTTATAAAAGATTTTACTATGCAAACACTATCACAGTAACACTATGCAAATACTATGCATAATAAAATATAATATATTCTAATTATTGTCTAATAAAACAGATAACTTTATAAAAGTATTCTATTTTATATAAAAAGATTTTACTATTAGCCTAATAAAACGAATAACTTTATAAAAGTATTCTATTTTATATAAAAATCTTTTCTGTTTTATTACATTAATAATACCAATAAAACAAAACTGAGTGACTTATCACATAAGCATCAATAATCAATATCGTGTACTACTATGCAACCACGCCAGACATCGTACTTTTTAACAATAAGGTGTTTTTAATAGTTAACAGTAAAACTTCCGCCGTTATTTTCATAAAAAGTATTTTTATCGTTTTCTCAATCCGATAATAATTACATTGTGAGGTCCACCAATGATTGTCTTGATAAATGCGTCATATAATATTTTCCGACAAAAAGAATATTCCCCGACTAATCGAATATTCCCCGACAAAATGAATATTTTATATCAACTTGCTTACTTTGCAAAATTTGTAAATATTACCCACAACTATAACATTTCATCAAATCAACACCATAATATTAAAAAAAAAATTATTTCGAGAAAATTAAATCTTTATTCATAAAATTTGGGGTCTCACATAAGTGCATATTATGTGAGTACTTAGATACTAAAGTAGTAAGATTTCATGTTATAGCTATATTACTCTTAAACATGATTCATATGTATTAAACTTCCTAATTACATGATTTTAATGTTTTAATGACATATAAAGTGTAAGTTAAACATGAAGTAGTAAACTCAAGTATGGTCATGTGTTATGTGAAACCCTAGCACGTATGTATGTTAATATGTATGTATAGGTGTATGTTAGAGTTGGATTTGAAGTCGAAGTATGAAGCTCAACCTTGAGTGCGGCGAGGGACAAAGCATTGCTGCTGTAGTCCCTAAGCTTGACCGTGTGTAATCACTTCTTGTGAATCTGCTGATTCTTGCCAAGATTCTGTTTTGGTTTGAAGTTTCAAGGCATGTGTATATGATTACTTTATCTTGTATTATGTGACCAATGTGCTTTTTAATTGTGTTAAGAAGCATGCTATGTGAAGACTTGATTGTTGTTAGTGTAAACACATACTAGTTTACACATACTAATTGAAATGATCAACTTGATAACGTTAGGTTGTTTCAACGCAAGTAATTAAAGCTAGATTTTATTGTAGCTGAGCAAACAGGCAAGTTCCCTAACCTTACTCAAATTTATATTGAGCAAGTATCCGAACACTATTTTATTGTGTTGCAGTGTTTCCTAACTTACACAACTTTGTTTGTTGTGAAAGTTTCTTATCCTTCTCACATTGTATTGAGTAGGTTATTGTTTAATTAAAAGTATTCATTTAAGCTTGAATCTTATTTCCAAGCATGCTATTAAGTGGTTTAATTAATTTACAATTATTCCACATCGATATTATTGATATTCGCAATTAGTGCACTTGAGTTCGTATAGTCTTGGACTTGTACATCATTTAAAGTTCAATAATTCTTGAACTATGTTAGATAGAGTCTGAACCTTTGTTCGGTCATACAAATATATGAAGTTTTATAAAAGCTATCCAAACCAATTGATGGTAAGGATTCTTAGACTGAAAAGAACACCCCTTTCTATGATAGGGGAGTACCAGGTATCTAATATAAGATACAAAGAGCATATTTAAATGTTATGCATATACATGGTGTATGCTGTGGTGATCCCCTCAAGTACTTATTACAGTAACTTGATAACCAAAGGGTCAATTAGCTATTGATTCCATTGGAGTGTTATAGTTCAAAGTCTACTTGACTAGCAGTTATTCTAAAAGCAATCGTTATCTTTCCTTCTAATATTCATATTGTTGAATCCTTTAGATATTCATATTGTTGAATTCATTGGCAGATATTTTCCATTCATCATGATATATCCTTATTGTTGTATTTAAACTTGTTGAGCAAACTTGTTGCTCATCCTTGCTATATCATGAATTATATTGCAGCTAAGCCCGAGACCTCAGGAAAGGACAAGGGTAAAAGAAAGGTGTAGGATAGTCACCAGAAGCAGAATTTATCTTATACTTAATTTAAATTGCTATTATGTAATATGAACCCTATGTACGATTATAGGGTATGTTTGGAAAGATTGTATTAAGGTTATCAAATCTTGGGACTAGTAACACCTTTTGAATAAACGACGCACGTTTATTATATTCCATATTTTAGTTATCGTATGTTGGTCTTTTATTGTGATGATCGAACCGGGGTCAGAGGACCCGGATTCGGGGGCGTCACAGGTTGGTATCAAAGCCCAGGTTATAAACGTTAGGAATGCGAAATCTAGGTTATAACCTTAGTAAGAAAGCTCAAGTAGAGTATGTAAGTGATGGGTTGGGGAAATCCATCGACTTTTATTGTGATATTGAAGTGGTTTATTTAAATCAAAAATGATTGATAGACGTCTTAAACTTCTTAATGCTAACATGAATAGCATATCACATAAAACCTAATTGTTTCTTCCTTTCCTCAGATCATGCCGCCTAGGAGACTTAAGCGGAATCAGAGAGATGAAGGATCTGTTAATAATGGTGGAGGGGAAAATGTTGATCCAATGCAGAACTTCGTTAACCTGTTAACTGAGACAATGCAAAATAGACCCCCACCAAAGACGAGCGTACCGGGATGAAGATTGGCTAGCTTTAAGGACTTTAAATTGGTAGGACCACCGAAGTTTCGAGGAACCTTGGACCCAATTGAAGCCCATATATGGATAGAAGAAATGGAGAAGGTGTTTGAGGTCGCACGAGTGGCCGAAGCATAGAAGACAAGTTTTGCCACTTTCATGATGAAGGGCGAAGCTAACTATTGGTGGAAAGCCAATAAGGGCCAAGTAGACGAAGGAGTTATTCCTTGGGACAGATTTAAGGAGCTATTCCTCGAGAATTATTTCTCGGAGAATACACAACAGGATATGGAGGTTAAGTTTCTGGAACTAAAGCAAGGTAGTATGTCTGTCATAGAGTACGCGGTAAGATTTAACGAGTTAGCCCGATTCGCGTCACATCAAGTTGACACAGAGGCCAGGAAGGCAAGGAGGTTTGAATTAGGACTGACACCATGGGTGCAGAAAGCAGTGGCTGTATTAAAGATTAAGACTTACTATGATCTTTTGGAAAGGGCTATCATTGCTGAAGGAGGTAATGAAGCCATCGCCCGATTTAAGCAAGAAAAGAAGACAGGTTAAGAATGACAGAAAGGGGGAAGCAGCGGAGGCAGCAACCCCAACAAGCGTAAATGGACGGAGAGTAAATCCTCTGGAGCCAATAAGTCTGGAGGGGAGTCTAAGAAAAGTATGAAGTGCAACAACTGTGGGAGGAGTCACTCGGGGGAGTGTATGAAGGGAAAGAGTGTTTTTTATCATTGTGGACAATCGAGGCACATGGTTGCTCAGTGTCCGAATAAGCAGAAGGGGGGATGTTTCTCGTGTGGAGCCACAGACCATCAAATCAAGGATTGCCCGAAGAAAAAGGGCGATGCAGTTAGCGACAATCGCAACAACAACAACAATGGGCTAAACATTGGAGGGCCAGCCAGTCAAGCCAACAGACCAACGACATGAACGTTCAACATGACCGTACATGACGCGGTGGAATTTAAGGACGTAGTGTCAGGTATCATTCCGATCAATGATATAGATGCATACATGTTATTTGATTCGGGTGTTACCTGCTCTTTTGTTTCCGAATAATTTGCTAAACAGTTAGACTTACCCCGTGAGAGATTAGAACACCCTATGAACGTAGAAGTAGTGAACATAGAAATTATTCCCGTAGAATACATTCATAAGAATTGTTATGCTGAATTACGAGGATTTAAGCTCAAAGTGGATTTAATACCGATTCGTTTGGGGGAGTTCGGTGTAATCCTTGGAATGGATTGGTTATCGGATCACGGAGCAGTTATAGACTGTAAGAAGAAGTGTGTACACCTTAAGACTTTGAATGAGTCGAAGGTGGTATTTTATGGTAGTAAATCGCCGAGACAATCTCATTGTCTGACGATGGTGCAAGCTCAGAGATTGCTTAGGAAGGGTTGTATAGGTTATTTGGCTCACATAATTGATACTCGACGAGTCGAGGGTGAATTGAGTCAGATACCTATTGTAAGGGATTTCGTTGATGTCTTCCTAGACGAGATTCTGGGATTGCCACCGGATAGAGAGATTGAGTTTGTCATTGATTTGGCACCAGGGACATCACCGGTATACAAAGCGCTGTATCATATGGCACCAGTAGAGATGAAAGAATTGATGGCTCAATTACAAGAGTTATTAGATAAGGGATACATTCGATCAAGCGTATCACCGTGGGGAGCACCAATCTTATTCGTAAAGAAGAAAGATGGGTTGCTAAGACTTTGTATCGACTATCGAGAGTTGAACAAGGTCACCATTAAGAACAAGTACCCGTTCCCCAGGATAGACGATTTTTTTGATCAGTGAAGGGGGCAAAGTACTTTTCAAAGATTGACTTGAGAACAGGTTATCACCAACTGAAAGTGAGGCCAGAAGACATTCCAAAGACGACATTCAGAACTCGGTATGGACACTTTGAGTTTCTGATAATGTCATTTGGATTGACAAATGCGCCAGCAGCATTTATGGATTTAATGAACAGAGTGTTCAAACAGTATTTGGATAAGTTTGTTGTCGTATTCATAGATGACTTCCTAGTGTATTCTGAGACGGAGGAAGAACACGCCGAGCATCTTCGGATAGTGTTGGAGACATTAAGGAGGGAGAAGCTATATGCAAAATTCTCCAAGTGTGAATTTTGTTTGCAAAGAGTGCAGTTTTTAGGGCACGTTATCGACAAAAATGGTGTTTCAGTGGATCCAGCGAAGGTAGAAGCGGTTATCAATTGGGAGCAGCCGAAGACGCTGACATAAATCTGGAGTTTCTTAGGATTGACGGGATACTATCGAAGATTTATTTGGGATTTTTCGAAATTAGCATCACCGTTGACCAATCTTACCAGAAAGACAGTTAAGTTCGTTTGGACGGAGATATGCGAGGAAAGTTTCCTAGAATTGAAGAAGAGGCTTACTCAAGCACCTGTGTTGGCTTTAACGGACAACATTGGAGGGTTTATAGTGTCTAGTGATGTGTCACACAAGGGCCTTGGATGTGTACTGATGCAACACGATAAGGTCATTGCGTACGCATCACGTCAGCTGAAAGATTATGAAAAGGGATATCCGACTCATGACCTGGAGACATTATCTATATGGCGAGAAGTGTGAGATATATATGGATCACAAGAGTCTGAAGTATATCTTCACGTAGAAGGAGTTAAACATGAGGCAGTGCCGATGGTTAGAATTGATCAAAGATTATGATTGTGAAATTCTGTATAATCCAGGAAAAATAAATGTAGTGGTAGATTCTTTGAGCAGAAAAGGCAGAGAGAAGTTGTTGAAGTTGACCATTCAAGAAGAATTGGTGAAAGATTTTGAACGTCTAGACTTGGAAATTAGGTATCCGATGGAGACCAATGAGCAACTATTTACAGTGTCAGCGAGCCCGACTTTATTGGATAAGGTTAAAGAGGCACAAGAAAAGGACTAAGATTGCAATAACATCCAAAAACGATTGACTGAAGGGGATAAATTGAAATTTAAGGTTGATAACCTTTGAATTTGCTAAGATTTGAAGGAAGAATTTAGAATGCAGTTAGTACGGAACTGAGAGAGAGATTTTGCAAGAAGCGCTTACGATCTGAGATATTCGATACACCGGGAAGCACGAAGATGTACCAAGATTTGCATCACCACTTCCGTGGCCAAACATGAAGAGAGAGAGGTCATGAATTGCGTAAGTAGATGTCTAACTTGTCAGAGAGTCAAAGCAGAGCACCAATGACCAAGCGGGTTATTACAACCATTAGAGATTCCAGAATGGAAATGGGAGCACGTCATAATGGACTTCGTGGTGGGACTTCCGGCAATGCAAAAAGGGCACGATGCCATATGGGTGATTGTAGACCGTCTTACTAAGTCAGCTCACTTTTTGCCGATTAATATTAAGTATAGTTTGGACCAGTTAGCCAAATTGTATGTCAAGGAAATTATCTCGAGACATGGGGTGCCGGTATCTATTGTATCAGATAGAGATCCGCGATTCACGTCAAACATTTGGAAGAGTCTTCAAGAAAGAATGGGGACACAACTACGAATGAGTACCGCGTATCATCCGCAGACCGATGGGCAAAGCAAGAGGACAATTCAAACACTTGAAGACATGCTCCGAGCTTATGTGATGGACTTCAACGGTAGTTGGGAGGATCACCTTCCATTAGTAGAGTTCGCGTATAACAATAGTTATCATGCCAGTATTGGAATGCCACCGTCACGGCTAATTGTATGGGAGGAAATTTAGAACGCCTTATCTTTGGGACAAAGTTGGAGAACGTCGACTGTTGGGACCAGAATTGGTACAAAAGACGGTAGAAATCATCAAGGTGATAAGAGCACGACTAGTAGCAGCTCAAGATCGCCAGAAGAAGTATGCAGACCTACATTGCAAGAAGAGAGATTTTGAATTAGGAAGCTATGCATTTCTGAAAGTATCTCCCTGGAAAGGGATTATTCATTTTGGGAAGAAGGGCAAGTTGAGCCCTAGGTTCATAGGACCGTTCGAGATTTTGAGGTGAGTCGGTGAAGTGGCGTACAAGGTAGCCTTACCTCCTAAACTTGGACACATTCACAACGTGTTTCATGTGTCAGTATTGCGGCCGTATAAACCAGACTATAAGAACGTTATCTCCTATGAACCAATCCAAGTCGAGAAAGACTTATCATACGAGGAAGTTCATGTCCAAATACTAGATAGGGAGGAACAGAAGCTGAGGAATAAGATTATCCATTCCGTTAAGATTCTTTGGAGGAATCACGTCGTAGAAGAAGCTACGTGGGAGTTAGAAGAAAAATGAGAGTGAATTATCCATTTTTATTTGAGTAACCTTATTTTTACAATTCCGAGGACGGAATTTTTATAAGGGGGGAGGGATGTAATGTCCACAAATTTTAAACTTCTTATTAATTAAATATGTGATTTAATTTTTAATGAGTTAAGTTTTGTGAGCCTATCTAAACCTTAAGTGGTTATGTGAATTTACAAAATAGTTGATAGTTGATTTAAATTAGTGAACTAACCCTAAGATTATAATATCAAAGACTTGATAAGAGTATTAATTAAATATTCAATTTATTTGAATATAGTAGCAAGAGTGGAACATATTGATTAAATGCAATTATGAGTAATTAATTGATAATGTGTTAATTAATAATTATTATTGAATAGATAATAATTAATGTGTAAAAGATCAATAATTTATAAAATGATTATATGTGTACTTGATTAATTTGTGCAATATAGTAAACCTTTATTATATGGTAGTTAATTATATATTTTATATAGTACAAGGTGGCACATTAATATGTCTATATATTATATATATAGACTATATAGTAAGAGTTATTTGCATTCATGTAAGTTGCATAATAATATTGTTATATGATGTGGAGTGTGTGGGTAAACATTCATGTATACCCTATTGACATATAAAAATATCAATTGCTAAATTAATAATGATTTCATTAGTTATTATAATAATAACAGACATGGTAATTGAAAATGTACATGAATTATAGGTATGTGCACTACTTGATATCTTGTAATTGGAAAATACATTGTATGCTCTTTAAATCATTATAACCTATGTTGTATGAAATGAATTGTGTGTACATATTATATAACAAAAGTTTATATTATATGTATATATGATTTAACCAAGTATTGCATTACATTATTGCATTTCATTGTGCAAATGCTGAGAATTATTTCCTTGTCCTAAAATGAGTGTCACCAAGTACATGAATAGTGACTTGAAGCTAAATCACGTATTTTTCAAAAAGGCTATTGAATATGTGATCATTTGCTAAGTAAATGGTTGGTAAAGGTGGTTGATCAACTCTTGATTAACCAATGTATTGTTTCTTTGCACCATGAATCCAACCTTGGTGCAATGTGATTATCTAGTCCAAGCTTCTTCTATATATACAAGCTTCAAATTCAATTTTTGTTGTTTGTTATGTCTTAGTTTGAGAGTCTTAAGTTGCTGACCATATCATAGAAGCATATTCAAAGTGTTGGAAGTCTATTAAGCTTCAAAAGGTATAAATCCTAAGCTTTTGTTCTTAGTTGGGTGTGTCAAATTCTTGAGAATTACTTGAAATTCTTTGTTAGTCAAAGTGAATTAGCATGCTATAATGTGTTTAAGAAGTTTAATTACATGTTTGAACTCTTAAATGATGGTTTGGAACATGTTTGAAGCAAGTGAAACCAAGTTGGTTAAGGCTCTACAAATGAGTAGTCTCTCTTTCTCTCTCGATGCGAGCACTGCAGAAGTGCATTGCTTCTAATCATACTTAGTGCGGCGTAGAATCGCATGCTTGATCCTGCACCAACTCACTGATATTCTTTATTTTGTTTACGATATGCTAACTTGTTGGTACATTGTTAGAACAAGCTTGTAAACTATTTTAACACACACATATAAGCACATGCATGTAGTATGAACAAGTATATCAATGATTAACACAACACTTGTGGTTTTGAAATGAAATCATGGTTTCAAAAGTAGACTTTGTCACAAACACATAATGCGAGCATTATGACTTTATGAAGCATTTTTAAAATAAAGGAAAATGTTTGATGCTCGGCAAAGCAGCAGTAGAGTTTCTTGCCCTCCAGTGCGAGGCATGGTCTTGCAATGCATACTATTTATGTATTAGGTGCGGTAGCAAATTGCTGCTCTCTCGAGAACTAGTTCTTTGGTTTCTATTTGTGATATATGTTACTAACTTGATGTTATGACTTAGATACATACCTAAAGAGGAGTATAACATGTTATGTAAAGCTTTTGTATGTGGTATGAAGTAATCAACTTGGATTAGTAAGAAGGTTGTAGAAAAACTTAAAGTTTTCAAAACTAACTTTGAGGAAAACTTATGTTCCCAAGTTCTGAACTTACGAGATCACATACATGACTGATGTAGAAATTAAGTGAGCATGATATGATGTATAGTGTCTTTATCATGATTTAAACTTGTTAGCTTTGTGTTAGAGAATGTTTTAAAGGAAACGTTTGTTATATTAAAGTAATATACATGAATTCTACATGATGTAGGTTCTGGTGTTTAAAGATGTTAAACATAACTTAATCACACATAATATGAGTTCTAAAGTTGTCTTATATGTATATATATTGCATCATTCACGCTAAAATGATTTCAAAGAAAACCTTGGACATATTTTCAAACATAAGTGCATATTATGTGAGTACTTAGATACTAAAGTAGTAAGATGTTATATTATATCTATATTACTCTTAAACATGATTCATATGTATTAAACTTGATGATTAAATGATTTTTATGTTTTAATGACATATAAAGTGTAAGTTAAACTTGAAGTAGTAAACTCAAGTATGGTCATGTGCTATGTGAAACTCTAGAATATATGTATGTTAATATGTATGTATAGATGTATGTTAGAGTTGGATCAAGTCGAAGTCTGAGAGCTCAACCTTGAGTGCAGCGAAGGGATGCCATGTATTCTGTGAATCCCTAAGCTTGAACCGGCGCAATTGCGCCATCCTCCTATGATCTTGCCAAGATTCTGTTTTGGTTTGAAGTTTCAAGGCATGCGTATATGATTACTTTATCTTGTATTATGTGACCAATGTGCTTTGTAATTGTGTTAAGAAGCATGCTATGTGAAGACTTGATTGTTGTTAGTGTAAACATATACTAGTTTACACATACTAATTGAGATGATCAACTTGATAACGTTAGGTCGTTTCAACGCAAGTAATTAAAGATAGATTTTATTGTAGCTGAGCAAACAGGCAAGTTCCCTAACCTTACTCAAATTTATATTGAGCAAGTATCCGAACACTATTTTATTGTGTTGCAGTGTTTCCTAACTTACACAACTTTGTTTGTTGTGAAAGTTTCTTATCCTTCTCATATTGTATTGAGTAGGTTATTGTTTAATTGAAAGTATTCATTTAAGCTTGAATCTTATTTCCAAGCATGTTATTAAGTGGTTTGATTACTTTTCAATTATTCCACATCGATATTATTGATATTCGCACTTAGTGCACTTGAGTTCGTACAGTCTTGGACTTGTACATCATTTAAATTTCAATAATTCTTGAACTATGTTAGATAGAGTCTGAACCTTTGTTCTACGTATAAATATATGAAGTTTTATAAAAGTTATCCAAACCAATTGATGGTAAGGATTCTTTGGTGAAAAAGAACACCCCTTTCTATGATAGGGAGTACAGAATATCTAATATAAGATACACGTAAACATATTTAAATGTTATGCATATACATGGTGTACGCGAGGCTGATCCCCTCAAGTACTTATTCTGTAGCCAGTAACTAAAGGGTCAATTACCTATTGATTCCATTGGAGTGTTATAGTTCAAAGTCTACTTAACTAGCAGTTATTCTAAAAGCAATCGTTATCTTTGCTTCTAATATTCATATTGTTGAATCCTTCATATATTCATATTGTTGAATTCATTGGCAGATATTTTCCATTCATCATGATATATCCTTATTGTTGTATTTAAACTTGTTGAGCAAACTTGTTGCTCATCCTTGCTATATCATGAATTATATTGCAGCTAAGCCCGAGACCTCAGGAAAGGACAAGGGTAAAGGAAAGGTGTAGTATAGTCGCTAGAAGCAGAATTTATCCTATGCTTAATTTAAATTACTATTATGTAATATGAACCCTAAGTACGATTGTAGGGTATGTTTAGAAAGATTTTATTAAGGTTATCGAATCTTGGGACTATTAACACCTTTTGAATGAACAACGTACGTTTATTATATTTCGCATTTTAGTTAACGTATGTTGTTTAGAGGTGGATGTTGGTCTTTTATCGTGATGACCGAACCGGGGTCAGAGGACCCGGATTCGGGGGCGTCACAGTTCTGCTAAACCTTATTGAAAATTTAAAACAATGTTCATAGTATGTCACCTTAACCCTATGTATAGTCAATACGTAGTTTCCAAAATTTGGTATAGAATTGTTATGTTATTATTATCGGTTTAGTTTACTTCAAAACTATTAATTCGTTGTAGAAGTGATGTACAAAGAAAATATTTAATTATTTCAGCTAATTATATTTATAATTGTTATTACTTGCTGGGCACCCCAAATGCTCATTCTTGCTTTAAATTTAAATGTTTTCAGCTAGGCATGATCAACCCGAAGGTTCAGACAAGAACAAGTGAAAAGGAAAGAAAACAGAATATGTTTAATGGTATCTTTTGTAATAGTTAAACTATATTAAGACAATGATATGTATTATCTATCATGTAAGGAATTATAGTAAAGGTTGCGTACTTGGGATTAGACTCTGATATATGTAAATTAATTAAGTTTGATTTTTATATTATTGTTATTAATATTAGTATTATTCCGCTCATAGAAATGGTATCGTGAAGCACCGAGTTCGGGTTTCAAGTACCTGAATTTGGGGGCGTCACATTTGAGACCCCAAATTTTATGAATAAAGATTTAATTTTCTCGAAATATTTTTTTGAATATTATGGTGTGGATTTGATATAATGTTATAGTTGTGGGTAATATTTATAAATTTTGCAAAGTATGCAAGTGGTTATATAATATTCGTTTGGTCGAGGAATATTCTTTTTGTTGGGGAATATCCGTACGACGGCACAATCATTGGTGGATGATAAGTGGGTTTTATACCTACTTATGGAGTACCGATTCATGCGAACTATGCACATCTCAAGTACTTTTTAGTAGGTTTTAGCTGAATTTCATGTTAATTTGCATTTCGCATACTTAAAACTCCTTTTGGTGAATAAGTACAGGAATCAGCCTAATTTGGTGGTGTTATAGGGCACGAGGCTAATGGATGCGTGAAGGCAAGGCAAAAGCGGGATATACATGGCATGAAGGTGCAATGGAGCAAGGAGACCAAGCATGGAAGGAGATTAAGCATGAATGAACAAGTAGCAGCAGCAGTAGCATAACAAAATCAGAATAAGAACCAGGATCTGTAGAGTACAAGTCGGGCTTGGCAGCATTGATAGGAAGAGCTTGAGCGCCCATGCGAGTACCCAACCAGACCATGGAACCTACTTCAAGTTCTTGCGATGCTGAGTGAGCATGACACAAGCCCTAAGGGCGTGCATGACCGTATGTGAGAGCCGAGCCGAACATAGAACTTCTTCGCAAGTCTACGTGCATGGCAGTAAAAAGGCTGGAGGGCCTTGTGACAATTATTAGACCTGGCTCTTTGATTTGATTTATTTTAATTTCCAATTTTTAAGGGTTGTAATGTTTTTAAAACGATTTCTGACTGGTGTAAGAAGGTGAGACTTGACAATTATTCAGTTTTTGACGTATCTTTACATCGTAATTAGGGTTTATTCTCTGGGAGAGATTCCAACGGGGGAAGAGGCCAAAAACTCTACTTTTTGCTTCTTCTTGGAATTTTCTACCAGAGTGGGTTTATTATTATTATTTTGCTGGAATCTTATGAGGATTTGAATATTGATCTATATTCAGCAATTGGGTTTGATTGTGTCTACCTTTCATCTTTCAATTGTTTATTTATGATTATGTTTAGATTTGATCCCATAATGGCTTTTGGTTCAGTCATGAACTAAACTCCATTATGGGATTCTAACGGATTTTAATATGTAGTTTGATTGCATGCTTAAATGCTGGATTGTTTTACATATCATATGGGATATCTATCATGATTGTTTTTCATGTATGAATGCTTGATCACCATTCGTTTCAGTATGTGCATGAAATTGACAATGAACATGCAAATATGGATTGTAATCATGATAGTATATGTATATAGGGTTGTGTTATATGGCTTATGTATTTCGTGAACCAGATAGACATATACTGTTTCACCGTATAAGTTAGAATAAGGGCTTGAACTTAAAGTCAATATAGTTGCAATTTCACATAGACATATAGTGATTTTGGATATATTGATGATTACATAAAGTCTATCATCTGTGGATGTTGTGTAAGTAGGTCTTAGTGCATTAAAAAATGGCTAATATTCTTTTAGTGCTTTTGGCTACTTTTCTGTGATAGGTGAACAAGTCATGCATGATAGTGACGATTGAATGAAGTATTAAATGAAGTTAGGATCCCATTATTTCCAGATTTGATTCATTCTGTCGTTACTCTTGTTTTAGTTGTTATTTGCAATTTGAGACCAAACCAATCTTAGTCATTAGTTTGAGCATATAAATATAGTAATTTAATTAATGCATATTGATTTAAATTATTCACTTTCTCTGTGGGATCGATACTTTACTTACTCTGTATTGCTTGTTGACACATGTATGCTTGCATGAGTTAGAGCTCTTTTGTTAAGACTAAAAAAGTGTCAAGTTTTTGGCGCTGTTACCGGGGAAAGGCGTTTAATTTAGTATTATTATCATTAGTTATAAGCTATATTGTATGACTTAGACAATTCTAGTCTTATCTCATTTCAGTTTTTGTTTTGTTTTGAGTTTTGGATAAATTTTTTATGACGCAGTCATCCAACCCCGACTTAACACATTCGGGATAACATAAGCGGGAGAGGTTGGAAAGCGGGTGTTAAATGAGAAATTTACAAGCACAGTTAGAAAATACGACAGCTAACATGGCAGCCGAGGCACAAGGAGAAGAGCAACGAGGGGAGCATAGGGCTCTGAAGGAGTATTCCATGCCCAATATCAATGGACTAAATTCTAACATCGTCAGACTAGCGATAGCAGCCAATACATTCGAGATAAAAACTGGCACTATTCAAATGGTACACATCTGATTCGATTTAGAGTGTTTGCTTCTGGATGATCCGAATGAACACCTGTTAAGTTTCATCGAAATTTGTGATACATTCAGATACAATGGTGTGACAGAAGATGCTATTAGACTAAGGTTGTTTCCATTCTCATTGAGGGATAAAGCGAAAAGTTGGCTTCATTCTTTGCGAGCAGGATCTATAACTACATGGGAGGACTTAGCACAGAAGTTCTTAGCTAAGTTCTTCCCAATGGCTAAGACTGTAAAGATGAGGACAACTATCTCTCAGTTTGAGCAACAACAGGGTGAGTCCTTATATGAAGCATGGGAGAGATACAAAGAAATGCTGAGGAAGTTTCCACATCACGGTGTGCCAGATTGGATGGTGATCAACACGTTTTATAATGGATTGGGATGGCAGTCGAGATCGATTGTAGATGCAGCTGCAGGAGGGGCATTATGGGAAAAGAACTATGAAGAAGCCTATAACCTTATCAAGACAATGGCATCCAACGATTTTCAGAATCCTACATCTCGGATGCCACAACCCAAAGTTGCAGGTGTGTTATAGGTTGATGTTATTACTCAGTTGTCAGCACATATGGCAGTCATGGCAAAGAAGATAGATACTTTGGCAGAAGGAAAAGTAAAGACGGTTGCCTTTGTATGTGAGATTTGTGCGGGATCACACTCGACGGATCAATGTGCTATCAGCTCAGAATCAGTGCAGTATGTGAGCAACTACAGAAAAGACCAAGGTCAATTTCAAAACACATACCACCCCAACAACCGATATCATCCAAACTTTAGTTGGTCGACTAATCAAGGGAATTAGCAGAATCAGTTTCAACCAAATAATCAATTTCAGTCACAACCAGCGCAGCAGCAGTTTAATCCTAGATCACCCTTTCCATCGAGATTTTCTCAATAACAACAGCAACATCACACTCTAGATGTACCTCAGCAAGAAAATAAATCATAAGTGGAGGAGATGATGATGAAATACATGGCAAACACAGAAGTTATGATCAAGAGCCAAGTAGTGGCTATAAAGAATCTGGAAACTCAAATGGGGCAGATGGCGAACATGCTTACTAACAGGCCCCAGGGTTCATTGCCAAGAAATACAAAGACAAATCCAAGAAGAGACGGGAAGGAACAGTGTCAAGCGATCACATTGAGATCTGGAAAAGATTTGTCAGTACTTAAGTCGCACATACCATGAGATTACATCGAGGAGAACGCGGCAGTGTGCCATGGCGAAAAAGCGATCTTGCTCAAGAAGAAAATCTTGAAAAGTCTGAGGTTAAAGAGAAGAGGTGAAAAAAGCAGTTCAGAGGAGGAGCTTAAGAGTCCATTACCACCAATTCACACTCAAGTTCCGTATCCATGATTAAATAAAAAGGAAGATAACAGATTCAAAAAATTCTTGGAGGTATTCAAAAGTTGCGAGATCAACATACCGTTCACCGAGGCATTGGAACAAATGCCCAACTACGCCAAGTTTATGAAGGGTATATTGTCAAGGAAGAGGAGACTAGATGAGTTTGAAACGGTAGCCTTGGTGAGGAATGCAATCACGATTAGCAGTAAATTACCTCAAAATTTGAAGGATCCGGCGACTTCACAATTCCATGCACCATTGGAAAGATGAATTTCAGTAAGTGTTTATGTGATCTTGGGGCAAGCATAAATTTGATGCCCTTGTTAGTGTTTAACCAGTTGGGATTGCAGGATCCAAAGCCAACAAACATTTCTTTACAGCTAGCTGATAGATCCATCACGTATCCACGAGGAATTGTTGAAGATGTATTAGTGAAGGTAGAGAGATTTATCTTTCCGGCTGACTTCATCATATTGGATTACGAGGAAGACAAAAATATACCAATCATACTGGGAAGACCATTCTTAGCCACATGAAAGACTCTGATAGATGTGCAGAAGGGGGAACACACTATGCGTGTTCATGATCAAGAGATCACCTTTAATGTCTTCAAAGCTATGAAGTTTCCAGCAGATGAAGAGGAATGTTTCTTGGTTGATTTGGTGGATCAGGTCGTAAATGATGAAGTACAAAGTCGGGTGGATGACGAACCTTTGAGGAGTGTAATTTCTGGAAATTCATATTTGGAGGACGAGGAACTTGACGAACTTGTGAAATATCTGGATACCACTCCACAAGTCAGAAAATTCAGAATACATGTTGAGCCGTTGACAAAAGCAAGAGAAGCCTCAGTAAAATTAAAGCCATCTCTTGAGACACCTCCAAAACTTGAATTAAAACCATTTCCAGAACATCTCAGGTATGCATTTTTAAATAAAGACTCAATGCTACCTGTAATTATTTCTTCTGCATTAACATCTTTCCAGGAAGAAAAACTGCTATGAGTGCTTCGAGAGTTCAAATCAGCAATTGGCTGCACCATAGCGGATATCAAAGGGATTAGCCCTTCATTTTGCATGCATAAAATCCTAATGGAAGATGAAAGTAAGCCGTCAGTTGAGCAACAAAGGAGACTTAATCCGATAATGAAAGAAGTGGTTAAGAAAGAGGTACTAAAATGGCTGGATGCAGGCATAATCTATCGAATCTCGAGATAAGCTCATGGGTGAGCCCGATGCGATGTGTCTTAGAAAAAAAGGTGGCATGACAATAGTGACTAATGAGAATAATGAGTTGATTCCAACACGAACAGTAACAGGGTGGAGAGTATGCATGGACTACCGCAGGCTCAACAAGGCTACTAGGAAAGATCATTTTCCACTTCCATTCATTGATCAGATGTTGGACAGATTAGCAGGTCATGAGTACTATTGCCTATTGGATGGATATTTGGGCTATAATCAAATAATGATAGCTCCGGAAGACCAGGAAAAGACAGCTTTCACATGTCCTTACGGCACATTCGCTTTCCGAAGAATGTCTTTTGGGTTGTGCAACGCTCCATCCACTTTTCAGAGATGCATGATGGCTATATTTTCAGATATGGTAGAGCAGAATGTGGAAATATTTATGGATGACTTCTCAGTTTTCGGGGACTCGTTTGATCTATGCCTCGAGAATTTGGTGATGGTTTTGAAGCGATGTGTTGAAACAAATCTAGTACTGAACTGGGAAAAAATGCCATTTTATGGTACAAGAAGGAATCATACTAGGACATAAAGTATCGAAGAAGGGACTCGAGGTAGATAGGGCAAAGTTGGAAATTATAGAGAAATTGCCACCACCTACTTCGGTAAAAGGTGTTCATGACTTTACGGGACATGCGAGTTTCTCTGGCAGATTTATCAAAGACTTCTCCAAGATAACTAAACCACTATGCAGTTTATTGGAGAAGGATGCACATTTTAACTTTGATGAGGCTTGCGTGTCGGCATTTGAGCACCTAAAGGGAAATTAACATCAACACCAATTATTAATGCACCAGTTAAGAATTGCCATTTGGTGATGTGTGATGCGGTGATTACTCCGTGAGAAATTGCTTTAGGGTAGAGGAAAGAGAGATGTTTCATGTTATTTATTATGCCGTGAAAGACCCTTACAGACGCAAATTGAACAACACCACCACGGAGAAAAGAGTTATTGGCGATGGTATGCGCCTTTGATAAATTTGAGCATATTTGATCGGCACAAAGGTGATAGTATATCTGGATCACCCATGATTCGACATTTAGTGGCGAAGAAGGATGCAAAGCCTCGGTTGATCGAGATAGATTTTATTCTGCGAGGAATTGGATTTGGAAATCAAGGGACGGAAAGGCCTTTGAAAACCAAGTGGCGGACCACTTATCTCGACTTGAGAATCCAAAAAGGAGATAGATGGCGGTTTTAATCAATGAATCCTTTCCGGATGAGCAGTTGTTTTTGTCGTGAAAGGGAAGTGCCATGGTTTGCAGACTATGCAAACTATTTGGTAAGTAAGATGCTTTACTTACGATTTGGTGGGTTATCAAAAGAAGAAATTTATGCATGATGTCAAATGGTATATATGGGATGAGCCTTATTTGTTTAAACAGTGTTCTGATCAAGTTATAAGAAGGTGTATTCCATATAGCGAGACCGAGGGGATTCTGCAGGATTGTCACTCTACTGTGTATGGCGGTCACTATGGTGGTGAAAGAACATCGGCTAGAATATTACAAGCAGGATTCTACTGGCCGACAATTTTTAAAGATGCATACTGATTTTGTCCGGTGAAGGTGATAGATGTCGGTAGTGGAGAACATCTCTAAAAGGAATGAAATGCCATTGAATACAATCCTGGAAGTCAAAATTTTTGATGTATGGGGTGTGACGACCCAAGAATTTAGAAAAATTATTTAAATCTTAAATTATTGAATAAAGGTTAAATAATAAACCTAGATAGAAAATAAGTGTATAGATTTGACATTTCTGAAAAGAAATTTTTAGATTTAAAAATCTTTGTGGTGAATTATTCAGGATTAAGGATATACGTGATTATGTTCTGTGTATATGGTTGTATATGTGTACAGTATGTGGTTAAGGGTCAAGGGTTGAACAAATAAACTATATCAGTGGCAAACCCTAATATTATATTAAGAACATCAACGTTCAGTTAGAAAACCCTAACGACTAATAAAAAACCCTAGAAACCGGTTCTAGAAACCCTAATTTCAGTTCCGGGAAATTGAAACCCTAATTCGGATATTAAAATTCTAATTTAGGAATTTAAATGCTATGTATAAGGTTTATGTATTTTAATTACAAGCCTAATCAAAGATAACTTTAATGAGTAATTAGATTTTTTTTAATAATTCAGAAACCCTAATTCATGGGTTATAAACTCTAATGAATGATTATGAACCCTAATTGTTAATTAGTAATTTTAATTAGGAAATATTAATCCTAATTAGCAAGCTTGTATAATGATTAGTAAATGTTAATATAATTAGAAAATCCTAATTATAATTTTGAAATATTAATTTTCTATTTTGAAAATCAAAATTTTGAAATCCTAGAAATTTAATTTCAAATATGTTAGGGTTAAACCCTAAGGGTTAAACCCTAAACCCTAAAGGTTTGGACAATTTACTAATATGCCATTAAAGAAAAAAAAATCAAAATGTCTAATCTACCCTTTGTGCATTATTGAAGGGAAGTGAGCAAATCTAGCCATGATCTTGTAGGGGGTGGCTAACCCTAGCCCTAGCCTTAGCTTTATATCAATTACCAGCCATCTCGCCCCTTGGATCAGTCCAATATAGTGTAACATATCAATTATTATAGATTTTAGAGAGAGAAAGAGCCCACTTTATTTTCTCCAAAGCTTTTCTCCTTTTGAAATCCGAAAATATAGAGTGATAAAGTGAGATAGGATAAGCTAATGTCAATCTTTAGCTTTCCATTATCAGTTCATCAAGATCAGAACCATGATCCAAGCCAAAAAGGTATGAAAACCCTAAATCTGGAAAATCTTGGTAATTGTTGTTAGATGTTGAAAGTTGTTGGTTAAAGATGTATAATAGGGTGTTAATAAGTGATCTGGGTTGTTAGATCAAGGATCTATAACAGCTAGATGCACGAAGTTAATGTTTTGAAAAATCTAGAAATCTGGAAAAAAAAATGGCCTGACAGTCATATGTCAGAGGCCTTAGATCTGTGTGTGTTTGATGTTTGGTGTATGTTATGTTATAGATTTGTTCTTTGATGTTAAGGCTTTGATCTGAGACTTGAATCAAGCTCAGGTCATACTCGGATTGTAAGATAGGATCGGTCAAAGTCCGTTGACCAAGCATAAAATTTGAATCTGGGCAACCCAGAATTTTTCCAGGTGATCTGACAAGATTTTTAAAGCCCTTAATCTTGTTGTATGAATATGTTTTGGTTATTTTGTTGTTTGATCCTTGTAGTATAATATGAGAGGTACAGATCAGTGTCCTTAGATCACCCAGATCATTAGTATATTGAGAAATATAAGCGGTCAAACCTGCGTTGGCCGAATCGTAGGAATGGGTTTCGGGCAACCCGAAACCTGATCTTATCTCGACAACGTCTTTGCAAGCCATAGATCTTGCTTGTGTTTATGTTGTAGACCATGTTGTTGATTTCGAGTTGTTGTCTGACATGTAGGCTATACAATCGTGCTTTTATATTACTCATACCATTACCAGGATGACATTTAACCGTGGTCAAACAGTCGTTGACCAACTTAACGGATGAAGATTTACGAAACCCGGATCTTCAAGAACCGCTTCTGAGCAACACTTTACTTTGGCCAACTAAATCTCCATTTTATGTTGTTGTTAGACTTATATGATGGTATAGAATTGTTCACTGACATCGCCACTACAAATATGAACCTTAATATCACGCAACACAGAACTGGATTCCACGTTACACCTGATCGAAAGTAGTACCCGTATGATTTGTTCTTCATTTCGGAAAACCTGAAATGAAGAAACGCCTCAACATGAGAATTGACAGCCTATATCTCTCCGT
Organism: Panax ginseng; assembly: GCA_020205605.1. Taxonomy (NCBI): domain Eukaryota; kingdom Viridiplantae; phylum Streptophyta; class Magnoliopsida; order Apiales; family Araliaceae; genus Panax; species Panax ginseng. The sequence continues at coordinate 23,786,344 of CM035147.1, read as the reverse complement.
TATGATGTTGGATTTCCATAACAATTGTTGATGTTTGTAGAGTTACATCAATACTACAATATTGATGCTTTAAACGGCCCAGAAAACCTTAGGATCATGGGATAATTTATGGTCAAACCAAGCACCCTGTAGTCTGACAAGTGTTTCTAGGTTGATGAAGAACAGGCTCAAGAACACCTATAGCGACGGGTCTGTCGCTATAGGCCCCTTTAGTGACATTTAATTTCTGAAAATAATTATTTTTATTAAATAAATCGAATTAAATGATTTTTAATTATTAAAAATACATAATAAATTATGAAAAATTATTTTAAAGCCTGAAAAATAGTTTTTAATTATTTTGAATATATTTCAAAAATATTTAATATTTTTGGTATACAAAAGGTATTTATTTATTTAATTATAATATTAAATAAATTATTTAAAAATAATTTTAATGCATGAAAAATCATGAAAAATAATATTATGGTATAATAAAATATTTTAAGTTATTTTTAGTAACTTTTAATATTTTGTGATGAATTTTATTAATTAATCAATATTAATGATAGTTAACTTATTTAATAAATATATTAAATAAATTATGGAAAATAGGATTAATGTTTTATAAATCATATAAAAATGATTTAAGGGTTAGAAAAATGTTTTAAGTTATAAAATATAACTTTTGATATTTTGTCATGAAAATATTAATATTTTAATATTAAAAGCAATTATCGAATAATGAATTTAACGGTTTAAAAATCATATAAAGGTGATTTTAAAGTATTAAAAATACTTTATGATATTATACATATATGATAATATTATGACATGTATTTCATTAATATTTGATAATAAATGAATATTAATGATAAAAAGAATTATGTGGTATTTAATTCATTTAAATACAATATTAATGATTGAAAATTTATGATAAATGATATTAATTATCTAAAAATTATTATGAGCCTATGAAAAATATTTTGACTAATAATAAATTATCTAAGATAATTGTTAAGTGTTTAGGCAGAGTTTAATTGAACTTAAACTCAAATATTGTCCGACTGTAATCGCTCGGGATGTTAGAATTATGTAAGGTTCAACTCGAGACTACAATAGTTTGACTTGATCTTGAGTCTTATGTGCTAAATATGGTGATAGGGTTATGTGATAAATGTATTTAGGTTATTTTAAATAATGTGATGATATTATTCTAATGTGTAGATCGGTATTATTTATATTAGGTTTTCGCAGGACAAAGCTAGTTAAATTAACATGAGCGGTAATCAATGAGCTCGAAAAAGTTTTACTTAACTCTACTAAGAATTGTTTCATTCAGACATGCTTATGGTTAATCATTGCTGATTGTCATTGTAGAATTGTACTATGTACATATTGCATGTATAAGTCAGGTATGAAAGGCTGATCACCTTCATTACCATTCGGTCAAGATATATTTGTTCATGTTATATACTTGTTCAGTCATAAGTTTGTTCCTGCTAGGTCACAATTATATTGTTGAATTATAGCCAACTTATTATTCAGATTCTTTCAATTATGATATATCGTTAAATTATTGAACTTAAACTTGCTAGGCAATCTTATGCTCACCCTTGTTATATCATGATTTAACATTGCAGATTAAGGCGAATACGTCGGATACAGGAAAGGATAAAGCCAAGTTCATCTTGGGATTTTATGTGCAGCTTAATTGTAATAGTATAGTATAATAATAATGTTGTATGTTAGACAGGTTATGAATTATGTTTATTTGAAGGTTACTCGACCTTTTTAAAGTTTTATAAGAATAAATTTGATTTACTTTAATATATAAGTCCTAAGAACTGTTACAAATATAAATATTCAAGTGTTTTATTTCTTAAGATGATAAACAATATGCTAAATTTTTATATTTTAAATAAATGACTGAAAATTGTATTAGTTCCATTTCAAATTATCATTTTTAATTTTTGAAAATTAATTTAAAATATTTTAAACTCAAAATTAAGATAATTAATTAAAATTTAATATCTTGACACATACTACGTATGTGTAGAATGAATGAGAAAATATTGAAAAAAAAATAGGGATAATAAAAGACATGGGAGAGAGAAAAGAAATAAAGTTTTTGAGTTTTAAAAATAACTACTCCCATTTTTTAAAGTATAAATTTGAAAAATAAAAAGGTTTTACAAAATTATTTACTCGGAAAATAATAATTTTGTCTTCCTACTTTATTAAATAGAGATTATGAAAAAATAAATATTACAAATAATATTTTTAGATTTTTATATTATTGATCATTATAATTAATCGAATATATGTCAATTTTAAATTTTAAAATGTCATATATTAATTTTAAAAAATAAATAATAATCTTTTATTTTAAAACGGAAAGAATAATAACTCTATGTGGCCTAAAAGTAAACCTTGACATGCAATAAAATAAAAATTGGAGTCGGACTTTCATTTTAGAACTGAATGTGGGTAATTTTTATCCAATTGCACATCCATCGTACAATATTAACCCCTTCATAATTTGAGTACCTTATTTCTGACCAAGTTACAATAATACCCCTCAATTTCACGATGAATCCAAAGCCTGATAAACAACTTGCACCAAGCAAAACTCAAAGCCATTTAAGACCTCTCTTTGTGTATTAGGACTCGGAATAATAAAATAACGCATGGCATAACTCTTGAGGAGTGATTCCTGATTCAGAATTGCCAAACTTCTGAAGTCAAAACAAAGTTCAGAATCATACAAACAAGATAATGGTTGTGCGCTAAAATTTAAAGATTTCTTAACGGACACGACGAACTTTCTCTTCTTGTCCTAATCCAAGTGATTTCTGAGCATTCGAGATGCCTTCAGGATCTGCATAGAAGAATAAATTAAATTTGATTGATAACAAACAAAAAGAAGAAAGCAATAAATTAAGTTTCTATTCCCCTAATACATAACATGAACATGAGTAAAAGGAAATTAGCTTTTGGAGTCCAAACGCTCTTGAAAATCTTGTTCATCTAAATGTAACTTATTCCGAACACAGTTTTTTTAACTCACAAACATGGCTTTTAAGCCCCAAATTCACCACACCAAAAATGGCGCGGTGTGGAATAGAATAGAACTAAGTAGTGCTATTCCGTCCTCCGCCAGATTACTCCACCAAGAGGTCAAACTATAAAAAAATATATAAAATGTTTCAACCATATGGGATTCAATCAGTGTGATAGTGATGAGTTATCAGACTAAAAAGTTCCATTCGACTACACAAAGCAACCCCAAAGAAAAAATGATAATCTTTTTTGACTTACTTTACATTGTATAAATTTTCGGAGAAAGAAAGGGATAGGAGAAGGGCATTATAACATCATAGATAATATAGTACTTCATGATTTTTCTCTTATCCGCTTTCGTTTTGGTAATGGTATCTGCAACATGGAGTGGAACGGGAGAGGAAAAGATGATGTAAATTCCTGTTTCCCTTAATTTAAGTCCCATATTATGACCCCTTGACCTCTAACCAAAGTGCTCGACCAGTAAGTTACCTGTTCTGCCTCTTGTCCACATAATTTAAATTGAAAAAACTCTAAGACAGAGAAAATCAACAAGTGTATACGCTGATTTTAACAAGGAGTATAAAAATTATCAAAATTTAACTTAGAGCTTCAGTTTTTAATTCTTCACATATGATTTAGAGGCAACTCAATGGAGCATAATTCCCAAATTCCAACTTACCAAAGAACTGTGTGAAGATACGCATAAAGAAACTCAAGTTGCGAGAAACATTGTATGCCATTGCAGGGGGAAGAGGTTTAACAATTGTGTCAATAGTGAACACCCTCTGAAGGAACTGCAAAAATTACATCTCTAAATAAATAAAGAATTCAATTTATATGCCAAAAGTACAGAACAAACAAAGGGAAGAGATTTATAGTTGGTTATCAAAAAATGAACTTGACATAACATCACAAAAAATCATGCTAGACTTTTTCGGCGCTGGTTTTAGCATACAGTACTAGTTGATAGGGTGTATATGGTTGAGGGCAGAAGGGAGGAGATTAGTATTTAGTAAGTAAAAGAAACACTAAACAAAGAAGAGAAAATAAATCTTTGGCATAGAGGGTGTTAGGGATCGCTTAAAAGCACTCAAACCTGCTTATAATCAGTTTTAAGAAGTAAAAAGTGTTTGGTAAACTGATTTTAAAACAGCTTATAATCACTTTTTATATAAATAATCAGAAGATCCAATTTGGAGCTTCTGAATATTTGCCAAAATCTAATAATCACCAAGTATATTACTAATCTATCTCTATTTATTTTAATAATTCCAACTACTACCCATATTTACTTTTCAAAATATTGTTTTTAGTAATTAACACTTAAAATAAGTGATTAACAAAAAAAACTATACCAAACATTTTTCACTTCTTACTAGTTTAAGTGCTTTTTATTTACCAAACACAAACTACTTTTCTAAAACTGATTATAATCTAAACCACTAATCAGAATCAGTAATCACATTAAACAATCCCAAACATATTCATAATTTTAAGTTGCACAACAAATAAAGAGGACTTAGATTAAGTTTTAAATAAATGAAAAGAGCCAAGGAAACTATTACAAGGAAAAACATCCAGTTTGTGTAAGAAAGCAAATACTTGAATGTGCCTAATATTGTCACACTCATAGCAAGATCACAATTCCAGACAAATAGATACAAATGTCTTGAGGTTCTAATTTCCAGATTTAAATATTCAAGCCTCTGCTATAAGCAATTCAAATAATTCAATAATTATTTCAATATTATAGAAAAATGAGATGACCTCAGATTCAGTAAAAAATATAAACCAGACAAAAAATTAAGTGTACATAAAACATAACAGTCCTTCTAGATTCATACGCTACTTGACTTACTTCTTAAACACCATAGCAAACAAGAGGAGGTTTTGATGCTACC